>JAAAKG020135671.1:0-13449 GCA_010014905.2 Druon quercuslanigerum | reverse complement strand
ACTTTATAGCATTACTGTAAGAGAAGATAGTTATTAACAATGATAATTTATATAAAAAATTTTAAACAATAATATTTTTTTTAATAATTATTTTTGCGTAATTGGAATATTTATTAGCTCACTTCAAGTGCAAAGTAGACAAATAGTTGAGAATTTGAAAAAAGGAGCTCAAATTTCAATCATTATTCTAATTGAATATTATTAAAATAATATTCAATTTTTAAAAGAATTAATTTTTTAAACTTTAGTCAATTATTTGCCTTATTCTTATTGGAAATTGGACAAAAAGTGGAAAAATGATGGAAAATCTGCAATATTGTAGCTTTATTCTGAGAAAATGTTAATAACGATAAGAATAAATTGTTGAAAAAATTATGTTTGTTAACATTAACTAAGATTTCCTCACTCTAACTTAAAATTAGGCAAAATATTGCAAATTTTGTAAAAAAACCACGACCTTTCTAACTCTATTTTAAACGAAAATTGCTAAAAAAATTAACTAATTTATGTAAATAAATAATTATTAGTATAAGTGTGTTATTAATGTATTATAAACAATTTGCTATAAAATATATGTAAAAAAATCATCATTAGCGCCAAAACTTTGCAAACTCGTTTTTAGATTTATGGTTTTTTTTGTTAGAGGTGAAATTTAAAAATTAATATTTTATTCGTATTCTATGGCTAATTGTAAAGTGATTCTAAAGCAAGTGTAACAAAACCATTCAAATTTTTTTTCGAAGATGAGAAAGTGATGGGAAATGAGGGGAAAGGAGGGGAGGGGTGAGGGCAATTGTAGAAAATGAAAGTAGGACAAATGAGTTAAAATGATGGTTTGGGGAATGAGGGGTGGGCAAATAGGGAAACGAGGGAGAGAAAAGTGTGAGGGAAGTGGGGAAATAAACGGTTCCTGGAGGGGAAACGCTTGAAGAGGAATTTACGAGAAATGAGGGGAAGGGTGAACGCATTATGAGGGGTAAAGTAGGGTCAGCAAGAGGAAATGAGGCTAGTGTAAGTAGCACAAATTATGAAAAACTAGGGAAAGTAAAAGGAAAATAGGGGTAATAACTAGGTGATGTGAGGGCAAATGTGGGGAAGGAGGGAGTTTGTTAACAAGAATGTAAATTGTTGATTTTATATAAACAATTCCAAATAGGTAACATAGTAAAGATCTTTGCACGATGTATTTGTACAAAAATAATCTTTTCTTTAAGAATTTACGAATATAATGCAATTTTAAATATTATTTATTATTAAAAATTAAAATAGTTGAATTAAAATAAGTTTTCGTAAATTCAAACGAAAAAATTTGTTTATTTCAATCATATGATATCAAACAATTTCTTTTGTTTGCTTCAAAGAAACATTTTTCTCAGGTTAAGACACTCAAAAACAGAGTAAAGTAGAACCTTGGAAATTGCTTATCTAAGAAAAATGTCGCGTTTATCTTTGTAAGGCCATATAATACTTCGCAGATTTCTACTTTACCGACATTTTTGCGCATCAAATTACATCTATGGGACATTATTCCTGAACTGCCCCGACTTTAAAAGTCATGTCTTCCGATTAACTTCAAAGTTTCAGAGTTTGTTTGCCTATATGATAGTAGTATACCCACCAATTTATGGACTGTTACTACCATCCCTCCTCGAATTATAGTGGGTGAAATTTGCATCCCCTGGCAAAGCGGGTATTTTCAAAGGGTCATAACTTCTTTTCTACAAATAAGAATTAAATTTTCTATGAGTGATTCCTTAATAGTTTTTCATGCACTTTCATTCTGTGACATGAACATTTTCTACTCTTCGGGCAGTTTTTTTTAAAAGTATTTTTAAATGAAAGCTTGACTTTTTTCTAATAAAAATGTTGTTTGGAATTTTTGGACTAAAAATAGTTCTGTAGTTATGCGAAGATATCCGAGCGAAACCCTTCCTTGCGCGCTTTGCCAGGTCAGCCAGTCCAGCCGAAACACCGACTGATGTTATTTCGTCCAAATCCGATTTATTCAAACATACTTTTTATTGGTACAGAAACTTTCCAAAAAATAATTTAAGCGGTTCTTTATGCATCGAAAATTTTTGCATATAGTTATAAGGAAATTAGGAAACACAAGTATTTTTTAAAAGAGCGTTCATCCCTCACCCCTCCATAATGTTCTTTGTTGAGGTTTTGCTTTATATTTTTATCATTACCGTCACATAAAGCAAACTTGTGAAAGGCTTAAATGAATTAACAAGAGTTTAAACTATTTATATAAACAAAGTGCACAGGATTCGTCCTTTCGTTAGCTGGATTAAACTTGGTCTCGTATATAGCCGAAAAACAAAGACATCCACGTATATAGATTTTCATTTGTTTCTCATATTGTACCAAGAAACAAAAGGCAATCACATAGACTGTCATTTGTTTCTTGGCCTCAAACAAAACGTTGCACTGCGTTACTTTACTCTGAGTTCAGTCTACTGAAAGGTAAAAGCAGCCAACGTGCAGTGTTTAGAATTTTTCTGTGTGTGTTTTCCGTGGTTTTTTGCGTTTCGTTTTTGTTTCTTTGTTGTATACATTTATAAAATGTGTATCCATATTTTCTTTGGTTTTTGTTCATTTAGTTCAGGTTATATGCTCGTTTTCAAGGCTCTTTGCGAATCACTGTTTTCGAAGCAAAGTGAGATCCCTAAAGACCTTTCATGGTCATCTAGCGCTAATCATGACTTCGATGCAAAGTTTTCGCAGCAGATGTGCAAATCCTTTCCGTAAGGAGAAAAATGTAAGAGTAATTGATCTGAGGCGGTGCTAGTAGAAAAGAATGTAGAACTCTCAATTTGCAGCCATCCAGAGTTATAAAAGAGCCTGGTATTAATAAAGAGGAAGAGATAAACGAGGACACAGATTTTTGCTTGCCAATGAGAAATGAAGAAGAGGAATACAATGATGAAAATCACTCAGCGGGATTCGAAATCCTGAATCAAATAAAAGAAAAATTAGAGCAGAAAGGCACTACATATTCAAGAAAGATTTGTCTACTGACTCTTGCGTCTAAAGTCTTGGAGTCGCAGGCAAATCATGCGAGAATTCGGTGTATCTGAACGTGAAGCCAGAAAAGCGAAAGAGTTAGTTGCCCAAAGTAGAGTTTTGACTTTTCTGGAAGCCAAACGAGGACAAAAATTGACAGAAGAAACTGAAAATTTGGTAATAAACATGTACGAAGATGTCCAAAATAGTCGACAGATACCATGTAAGAAAGATTTCATATCTGTCAAAAAACTAAACGGTACTCGTTAGCAAGTACAGAAGAGAGTGATTCTGTGAAATCTTTCAGAATTATGTGCCAGATTTGTAGCCCGACATGAAAATGTGAAGCTTGGATTTTTGAAATTCGTACAACTAAGACCAAAGCACTGTGTTTTAGCTGGAGCAAGTGGACCTCACAATGTTTGTGTCTGAGTTTATCATGAAAACGTAAAGTTAATGTTGAATTCGATTGTTCTTAAACATTTAACTGAGGGAACTGACAGACAATTGTCAGATTAGCATGACTGCCTTGAAGAAATCATGTGCAATTAACCCACTAACACTTGTCATTTTAACAAATGCGAATCTTGTCCTGACATTGAAAATGTTAAAAAGTACGTAACTGATCTATTGGACGTGAATAGTTTCGGCACAGTGACATCAACTTTGACAGCAAACTGATAGAAGCACTTTGAAGACCGAAATAGCAGACGCTGATGCTTTCGTAGAAGCACTCTGCACTAAACTTAATAATCTGAAATCTCACGCATTTTATGCGAAACAACAAGGTTTGTTTCTGAAGCGCCTTAAAGTTATACTAAAAGAAGAAGAGTACTTAATTTTGATTGACTTTGCTGAAAATTATGATTTCATCATTCAAAATGTTGCACAATCTTTCCATTGGAATAATAATCAAGCAACTATATTCACAGTAATATTTCTTACAAAGATGGAAACGAACTAAATCATTTTAGCATGGCAATTATTTCAGATTGTTTAAGTCGCGACACTATAGCTGTGTACACATTTCAAAAGCTCATCAACGAGTATCTCAAGAAGAAATTCAGCGTTGTTAACAAAATTTATTATGTGACAGGAATACATTCTGCAGAAAAGTTCTAGGTGACGGGATTGGTGGAAATTTGATAAGACTTGCGGCAAAAGCGAGCTTGCAGCGCTCAGCGCAGAATCCAATCACAACTGCGATGAAGTTATTCGAATCGGCTAAGAATCATTTAAAGGAAACAGTCATTCTTTTCAGTTCGAAAGAAGATCACATAGAGGTGACAAAAAAAAACTAGAAACTAGATTCACTGAAGCAATTAAAATTTCCGGCACACTAAAATACCACGAATGTATTCCAAATGAGAACGTACAATTGCAACTAAAAAAAACTTTATTCGCAAAAGCACATGATCTGTTTCCGAAGACAGTAAAAAAGCCTCAAGTTCAGAGAAGCAAACAATGCGCGAAAAAAGGCGAACTAAATAAATTGTTATCAATTTAGTGTACCTTCCCTGGAGAATCATGCATACAACCAAGTCAAGCTTTCGTTTGAAAATACTTTTAATAAAAACTGCCCGAAGAGTAGAAAATGTGAAATAAACATTTTAAATGGCAATTTGTTTATAAAAATTAAGAAATTAAAAACAATAGATTTTACAGAATGAAAGAGCATGAAAAACCATTGAGGAAAAACTCACAGAAAATGCAGTTCTCATTTGTAGAAAGGAAGGTATGACCATTTGAAAATACCCGCTTTGTCCGGGGGATGCTAATTTCACCCCCTGTAGTTGGAGGAGGGATGGTAGTACAAGTCTATAAATTGGTAGGTATACTTCTATCATATGGGCAAACAAACTCTGAAAAATTTAAGGCAATCGAAAGACATGACTTTTAAAGTTTTGGCAGTTCAGGAATAATGCCCCCTATACGAATTGAGATATCAAGTTAAATTTTTTTATTTCCATAAATTTAGATCCATAGAATCGATTCTTAGTGAATTTTTATAAAATTTCCCCAATTTCCAACTCAATATCTCAATTCCTGAGGATATGAGTTCTTCCAAAAAAATGTCGGTAAGTTAGGAATCGGATTAGTATTACCTGGCCTTAAGGTGCGAGTCGAGAAACAAGAATCATCTGGAATCGTAATTAAGTCAGTGTACGTGAAAACATGAATGTGAACCCTTCTATCGGCAAACTACCTCCCCCCACCCTGCCTTCTTCCTCTGGCGTTTCCGTGTCGAATGTTGCCAAACTGCGGGAAAGAGGATTGTCCAGGTGGCCGAATTTCAACCGCTTTTTCAACAAAGGATTCAGTCGCCTCTACTGTATAACTACGTCGTTTCTCTTCCAGAATAATACTCTACAAATTCTATGCATTATTTACATACTTTCCCTGGCATAGAATTTTTTTGCAAGGGAATTTGATAAAAAGTATTTTTGTTCTGTCATTTCATTCTAAAAAAAATGACTTTAAAAAATCCTTCCACATTACATGGAGCGCATTACGTCAGTCTGTCGTCTTACAGTTAGATCAGGCGGTATCGCCCCGAGTTTGTAACTGGAAAGTCCGGGTTCGTTCCCTGCTGGCGGCGGCTTTTTTGTTATTTAAATTTTGTCGACTTTATTATTTCTTCGTTTAATTTTATATTTATCTTTTGTTTATTATTTTCTTTGGAGATAAAAATTAAATAATAACAAAAGGAATATAAATAAAAGACAGTTTATATTGATATATTATATATATTCTATTATATATTTTGAATATAGAGGGAGAAGTGATGTTTTTTTATCAAAAAATGGTGTAAGGAATAAGAATTTGTATATTTTTGGCTTGATTTAAAATGAATTTAATAGTCGATTGCGATAACGAAAAAAATGCTAAATTAATTTAAAATAATAAGAAAATACAACTATTTGTGGCTTAGACTTAATTTTTTTTATTAATCCTAATATTGGGTTGAAAATTTAACGACTTTTGTTGTGAATGTAACTATGTTCTTAAAAATGCATTTTTTTGGTTCAAGATTACACTTTTTGTTCGAAAATTCCTGTATTTTGTACAAAGCTCGTCTTTTTTGGCAGAAAATTATTCTTCTTGATTCAAAAATCTGTATTTTGGTTGAATGGTGAACTATTTTGTTGAAAATTCATTTTTGCAGTTATAAATTTAGCTATTTGTTTCAAAATTCGTATTTTTTTATTAAGTTTAATTGTTTTTTTATTCCAAATTGTAATCTTTTTTGGTTGACGATTCATAATTTCAGTTGGAATTTTTTTGGTATTTTTTGGTAAAAATTGAATCTTCTTGGTTCAAAAATTATTATTTTGTTGTAATGTTAAACTTTTTCGTTGAAAATTCATTTCTTTGGTTGAGATTTTTAAACTGCTTTGTTGAAAATTTGTCCTTTTCTGGTTGAAATTTTTTTTTTTACTGAAAGTTTCATTATTCCAATTTTGTTTACAAACATAACTGGCTAGCTTAAGAATAAAATGTTGTGGTTTCTTTAACTATTTCCTTGAAAATTCGTTTTTCTCTTAAATTTGAATTAAGCTAGTTTTTAATCCAAATTGAAATTTCTTTTGGTTAACGATTTGTTTTATTGGAAAATGTAACTAATTTGTTGTAAATTAACTTTTTCGTAGAAAATGAATATTTTAGGAAAGAAAATTCAACTATTTGGCTGAAAATAATACTACTATAGGTAGACTTTTTTTAAATTGAAATACCATATTTTTGGGTTGAACATTCAACTGTCGTGTGGATAGCTCCTCTTACTGTCTTTGAAATTCAACAATTTAATTGAAAATTTAACTTTTTTGTAGAAAATTTTCTTTTTGTACTTCAAAATTGGAGTCTTGTCTGAACCTTCAGCGAGGTAGGACGTGTTTACAATCCGGTACGAAAAATCATAAACAGTTTTGTGCTAGTGTTTAGTGAAGAGATAGTGCTGTTGCACTGTCTCAACTGTGCACCTATCCAAGCAAAAGAATACCTCTGACTACAGGGGTGTCATCTCACGATCTAACTCAGAATGCATCAAATTCCTCCCAGAATGAAAACCTACCAAAAGTGTCCTACGCCAGAGTAACACAGCTGGATCACTTCCCCAAAAAAGATCCAGTAGTATTAGCAGATTCAATTAAAGTTTTAACGATCAAAGATTATACCCTTGCCATTGGAAAAATCGCAATGCCAGCTAATTAAAAACTTAAGTAAACAATAGCTAGTTGTCAAACTCACGGAGACAGGTACGAACATAAACATAATTCTCACATGCTGACACTTCTACCGCTAATATAGAAAGCCAAAAGAATAATTATTTCTAGCGTTTGTCCCATCATACCGCATTACATCATCGAAGATAAAATTAAGTCTCTCAATATTACTCCGGATTGCCAAATCATTTGTATCAAAGCAAGCATCAATGATCCAGAGTATGCACATGTAATGAGCTTTAGACGACAAGTGCATAAAAACCCTGAAGACATAACTAACCTTCCAGGCAATATGAAAATCGAGTATGATAACACTACATACTGGATCTACTTTTCCAACGAGAAAGCTACTTGTTTCTTATGTAGAGAAGAAGGACACCTTGCTAAACACTGCCCAATCAAAGAAGTAAGCAAGGACTCACCCACAGATGCATTGAAAAACACACAAGCTTCTCAGAATCAAAATAACGAAAATATGGACACTGCAGAAACAGAATCTTCATCCTCTAACATGCATTTAATGACCCCTCCAATTACACCCAACAGTGCAAGATTAAAAAGAAAGCACAGCAAACCCAGCTAAGTCAGCAAAACTTGTCGAAGACAGTACTTTAATTAAAACCCAAGAAAAGCGCACAAGGAATATATTCAAAGAGAAATGTCCTTAAGAAGCAATTGATGCTCTGCTTGCTCCTGCCCAGAATTTCTTCCTAATAATGTTAATAAATATGCGCTTAATTTTGAAGAATTATCATATTTTCTCAGAGTCATACGGAAGCCCGAACATACCAGAGGTAGCTCTGAAATACACATCTGACGCTTACCCCCACCTCGAAGATCGCAAATTAAAATCTCGCATTACCAAAATTAGTAAAAGGCTGGGGACCTTCGACACTACAGATGATCCTAGCTGAAACGACGAACAAGAATTCAGAAATTTGGAGTCTTTACATTCTCCAAAATAAACTCTATCTCTTCAACAACAAAGCCATTCAAAACTCTTTATTGGAATCCAAGAAGTTTTCTAAAACGTAAAGATGAGATACGAAAAGCATATGTCTCGAATGTGTCCAAAGCTGGCTACATCCAAACAGCACAAATATTAACTTTCCTGGATTTGTGAACTACAGGTTAGACAGAACGTATTCAACCGAAAAAGGTATTTTACTATTAATTTGCTCTAGTTTAGCTTATCGCGAAATGAAAAATATCGTCGTTCCTGATAATACATTTGAAATTTACGGAATTAAAATCAATTGTGTTAACCCAGCTGTTAGTCTAATAGCCTGTTACAGAGCCCCAGGTATCGTCTTTTTCCTAGCACACTGGGATAAAGTTTTTAATAATTTAAAGAATGAAAATAATTATATAGATTGGAACTGTAACAAAACTGGCACTAACGGAGAAAACTTGCTTGAATGTATAGAGAAAAATAATTTATTTACACACAATATCGAACATCGATTTAATTCTCTCAAGCAAAAATATCGCTAATGAAATGGACGTTCAAGTTAATGACGAAACTTGGGGCTCAGATCATTATCCAATTTTCGTTAACTTTAGTACTGAAAGAGACATTTATCATATGAAAAATAATAAAATTAGATCAACGCAAACAAACTGGAACAACTTAATGCAACATTTAGATAACTCTTTTAAAAATTCTTGAAAAGTGATCACGATCATGTAAGTGCCAGCCACAAATACGAATATTTTGTCAATCAAATAACTGAAGCTATTGCGGGCAACAAGCCAAAAAAATGGTGAATATCAAATTTCACCGAAATCTCGTACCTTGGTGGGATGAAGAGTGTTCCGAAGTTAAAAAGAAAAGAAATGCCTCTTTTAAGGCATGGGGAAAAAACTAAAAATCTCGACGATTTCATAGAATACAAAAGACTCCTTGCTCTGTACAAAAAAACTTTCAAGAAAAAAAGATGGAAAGTTATTTGAAATTCACATCCACCATTAATTTACTGACTAATGGTTTCTACGTCAATGGATCGCACGTCCCCCAAAACTTACAACTCGATAAAAAAAACTAGAAGCTCTCAATAAGCTTTGTCCACCAATTAAAACTCGACCTGATCTTAACTGTTTACCTAATTGCCAATAAAATGATTTTCTTGAAAGTGCCTTCAACTTTGTTGAATTCAACCATGCTTAGACTCTTGAAAAACTGACTCATCTCCAGACCTAGACGGCATAGATTACTACACGCTAAAAAGGCTTCCAATAAAATACAAACTCCTTCTTCTCGATATTTATAAAGAAATGTACAGCACTATTGATTTCCCAACAGAATGGAGAAAATCCTATGTAAATTCCACTCCGAAGCCAGAAACTAAAGGCTATAGGCCTATTACTCTCATCCCGGCATTGTGTAAGCTGTTTGAAACATTAATAAAAAATAAATTTCAATGTTGGATTGAAACTCAAAATATACTGACAGATAGACAAACCGGATTTCGTAAGGGGCAATCATGTCGTGACAATTTATTAAACTTAACTGTCACTGTTCAGACAGCTTTACGCAAAAAGAAAGATGTGTTTGCAACATTCCTTGATATGAAAGGAGCGTTTGATAACGTCAGCATTAAAATACTACTTAATAAACTCGCAAATATTGATTGTCCTCACATATTCGTCAAGTTTATAAGCCTTGTAATTATAAGAATGGAAAGATTTGTATACACAGATGAGCTCGGCAAACCTAAACTAACGTGCAAAAGGGTTCCGCAAGGGTGAGTTTTAAGTCCTATTTTATATATAATATATGTTGCCGACATCGTCAAAAATATGCCAAACAGAATAACGATATCTAAATTTGCAGATGACATTGCGCTATACTCTAATTTCTATCCTCACTGCAAAAAGCCCTGAATCAAGTTTTAAAAAATCTTGCTGATATAGACCTTTTTCTCGTCCCTGAAAAAACTATCTTTATACATTTTAATAACAGGGACATTAAACCAGGAAAAACTGTAATTAAAATAGATGATTTAATAATTAAATCCAGTGCATCCGCCAAGTTCCTTGGAATACTTTTTGACTACAAGCTCTCATTTGACTCACAACTAAACAAAGTAAAGTCACGACGTGCTCAAGCATCCAACGTAGTTAAATACTTGCAGGAATCTGGTGGGGAGTAGATCCCACTACTCTTCAGATCCTTTACAAGTGCTATTTAAGATCTATAATAGACTGCGCAATCTGTGTATACTATCCAAAACGTAAGGATCAGCAGAAAAAATTAGAAGGCATACAATGCAATGCAATAAGAATAGCGCTCGGACTTCGTATAACGATACCGACGAAAATACTCATTGCCAAATCCAAAATGGCGTCAATTTTCGAAAGGGCTAAATTTCTGTAGCAATATGTACATATCAAAACTCTTATAGAATGAAAGCTTATGTATAAAAAAGACTGTGAAAAAGCCCTATGGTCAAACAAGAAATAGAAAAAGAAAAAAGAAAATACTGTATGAAGCATGTATTGAAAATGTCGTTTGCCTAGGAAACTACAAATTCAAGTCACAAAACTATAATATGTATGTTCACGATTATGAAATAATTGCGAATCCAATCCCGCTTTAAAGGATTACTGATCTAAAAAATAATTTACATATAAACATAAGTCAAATATGTAATGACTTAGAATCTAACGATACAATGGTATTCTATACGGACGGGAGTAAAAATCCATCTGCTCTGTCAAAAAGTTCGGCATGCGTCAATCTTTAAAAAAATATCGTGATTAAAAGAAGTGTAAACAAAAAACTTAAGTCTTTACAGCGGAATGTATCGCAGTAAGAGACGCACTTGACCTAGCTCTCAACAACACCAATGCCTGCAACGCTGTTATTTGTGACTCGCTCAGTGTTCTCAAAAGCCTGCCAAATCGTCTTTTCAATATTAATACAAATCCCTATCTATACGAATTTCAGCTCAAATACTTTGCATTTCAGCAGCGCAAAAGTGAAAAGGGTGACATTCAAATATATTGGATTTTCTCTCACTCAGCGATAACAGGTAACGAAGTTGCAGATACACAGGCAAAGCATGCGACAAGCGATAGAGCAACCGATTTAGATAAGCTGCCGTTTACAGACCTGAAAGAGCTTTAAAAACTTAGCATGAAGACAAATACAAAATTGTCACTCCTGAATACAGACTCTAATAAGGGAAAACCCTATTTTCATCTCTATTGTAGAGACTCTGACAGGCCGTGGTTCTATAAAAAAAAAACCTTTCGCGCGATCTCATTGTCACAATCAACCGATTACGAGTGGATCATTTCAGTCGCTATGCCTCTCTCGCAAGAGTATCTATCATAAATTATCCCAGCTGTTGATGTTCATTCATCTCTCAGGATATTGATTATATATTATGGAGTTGTCGTTTAAACTCCGATCAAAGACCGGTGTTGATTTTTCAGCTTTCTCAAATAAACCAACAGCCTTTCTGTACGAAAGCTCTAATTAAAAGCCCAATATTCATTGTTTAAATATCGTAGATATAAACGTAACACAGTTATCTAACCTAATGTAAAATATTTCACTCACATGTAATTCACCTCCGAGTTTCTAAAGTATTTTGGTATTTTTCATTGTTACCAGATACCATGGAGGAATAGTAAGGAGACCAAACAGTAATTAATTTGGTTAGTATTTTTCCGGACATATTTCAGGGGAGGACGCACGCTGATTTGTAAAGTTTCGCCTCGTTTAGAGTGGAATATCTGCGACTGAAAATCTGAAATCATATTTTTTCACTCACTATATTCTCCGTAACGTTTTCTTTTTCTCGCTTTATGCAAATAAAGTCCAGATCAAATTCACAAAAACGCAATGTCCCATCTCACAACAAAACATTTGCAGCTCTCAGCTCTTGCAGATATTCCACTCAAAACGAATGGAAACTTTAAAATTAAGCGTACGCAATCCCCCTAAATTTGTCCGAAAATTCAAGTCATTTTTAATTCGCGCGCGCATTTTCGTTTGGTCTCCTTACTATTACTCCCTGTCAGATGCTCTCAAATTCTTAAAAAGAATATAAATTTTGTTTTTATGACTGGCTTTGTGTTAGAATAATTCGGGTTTGAAAACGAGGAATTTATAGCTGTAAAAATATGTGTGGTGGTGAAAAAGTTGAGGTGAATGTACAGAAAAAAGTCGTATGTGAAAGTACCTTATAGGCATGGATTATCCCTGCCCGCGGATATACCAGGATGGACTGGTTCGACGCTTTATGGTGAAAAGGAAGAAAGCTTTTTAAATCCGGGATAACGACTGGCTGTATCCCCGCAGTGTTAGAACGCTGGGTGGATAAAATCGAATGTCGATGGAAACATAAGTTCCATTCATTCACTTTTTTTATTTTTATATCCTTCTACTGCCCTTAAGAATGTTTTTTCCTGTCTTTTCTAAACTTCGCTTGCAACCCACTCGACAACCTCCGAAGTAGAAAAATATAGATCTATTTACTTTATAGGTACGTTAAATTTATATATAATCCGCAGTAATTTAAGTAATTCGAGGTAATCACAGTAACACGGAGTAATCCACTTGTTGTCTGAGTGACTTTTTTTTTGAAGCGAAGTAATCCTCTTGTAATACGGAGCAATCCACTTGTAATACAGAGTAATCCATTTCTAATTCAGAGCATTCAATTCAGAGCGGAATACTCTTGTAATCCAAACTATCCACTCGTAAGACTGAGCAATCCACTTGTTATCTAGAATAAGCCAGTTATAATCTGCTATATCGTATAATCCACTGTAACTCAAGTAATTCTGAGTAATTCCAGTTTTGTGGAGTCATCAACTTGTAATGAGGAGTGATCCACTTATTATCCAAAGTAATCCAATTTTAATATGTAGCAATACACTTGTAATGTACATCAATCCCGTTCTAATCCACGCCAGTAATCCAGTATACTCTTATTAATCCAGTGTCATCTAGATTAATAATACTTTGTAATAATCCCAGGAGTCCAGAGTAATATACAAATTATTCCACTTATAACACGGAGCAATCCACTTTTAATCTAGAGTAATCCAGTTCTGATCCAAGAAATCTAGGGTCATTTGAATTAATTCAAGTAATTCTGAGTAATCTTCGTATTTTGTAGCAATAAAATTGAGGCGCCGGATGCAAAAAGGAGATATAGAATTATTTTGCTGGAGTGGGGAGGCCCCTAAGCTCCTGAACATA
>JAAAKG020135670.1:0-13449 GCA_010014905.2 Druon quercuslanigerum | reverse complement strand
AAGAAGAACATGGGTTAAATATGGGAGGATACAGATAGACGAAGTATGGTGGGATTAGGATGAAGAAAGGGAAGAGTAATTAATAAATAAAGGGCAGGGAAACTAGGAAAAGAAGGAACGAGAGGTAGAAAAATACGCAATAGCAAGAGGCAAAAAGAGACAAAAACGAATGTAGGGAAGAATGGAGGATATGTTACTGAAATATAGCAAGATTGGAGAAAAATGAGAAGGAATTTATGAGAAATTTGACACAAAGGGATGTTTTATTATTGATGGAGACGTGGCTAAATGAAAAGGGATGGGAAAGAGTAAGGGGAAGATTATTAAGAGGTTACAAATAGAAAGTTCAAAATGCAAAGAGGAAGAATAAAAAGGGCAGAGCGATGGGAGGAATAGTGATGGGAGTGAAAAATGAATGTATAACAGGAAAAGATAAGAAAGAGAGAAAAGAGCAAAAAGAAGAATTAATAGTAGAAGAAGTAAAGATGGGAGAAGAAAAGTAGATGATAGTAAGGGTTTATGTAAACGGAGATATGCAGGATAAAGCAGAGGAGTTAAAAGAATTGATGGAAGAAAATACAGAAGATATTAGACTCATAATAGGTGGAGATTTCAACGCGAGAATAGGAGATAGAGGAGGAAGGGATAGGGGAGAAGAGGAAGGAAGAAAACCAGAAGAAAAAGTACTGAATGGGGAGGGAAAGAAGTTGTTGAAGAGCTTGGAGGAGTGGGGATGGTTTATCTTAAACGGAAATATAGAGGGAGATGAAGAAGGAGAATATACACGGTCAGAAGGAGAAAGGGGAACGGTAATTGATTATGTGACAGTGGATGACGAGATAGGAGAGAACGTCAAAAAATTAGAGGTAGGTGAAAATATTGATTCGGATCACTTTCCATTAATAGTGACATTATAGGGAGAAAAAAATAATAGTTATATATGTAAAAAGGGGGCAAAGATAAAGAGTGTAGGTAAAGGGGATTAGTTAAGGCAAAGAAACTAAAAGTTTAGAGAAATGGTTAGAAATATCAACATGGGAGAGGAAAATTTGGACAAGGAGATTGAAAAAATGATAGAAGAATTAAAAAGAGGATTACAGTTGACAAACAAAAATGAAGTTAGTAAAGAGAGGAATAAAAGTGTATGGGATGTGGAATGTAAAGAGAAAAAGAAGGATGTCAGAAATTAATTAAAAAAGTGGAGAAAAGAAAAAAGTAATGAGGAAGAATATAGGAGAAAAAAGTAAGAGTATTCGGAGTTGTGTAATCAAAAGAAAGAGGAAGAGAATATAGGTTTCAGGAAGAGGCGGAGAAGGCTAGGACGGGAGAAGAGGTATGGAAGGTAGTAAATAGAGAAAGAAAAAGAAAAAGAGTAAACCAAGATATTAAAATGGTAGGATATAAAAAATATATTTTGGATTTGCTATGAGGAATAGAGAGAAAAGTTAGGAAGGGAGGAAAATGTGGTAGAGAAAGAAATGAGGGAGAGGATATAACAAGGGAAGAAATAGTCAAGGTGTTAGGAATAATGAAGGATGAAAAGGCACTTGGTATAGATGAGATTCCAAAAGAAGTATGGAAATATGGAGGGACAGAACTAGAGGAATGGACATGGATAATGTGCAATTGAGTATGAAGAGGAGAGGGGTGGTCAGAGTTATTGAAAGAAGGAGTAGTGATACCAATAGTAAAGAAAGGCAAAGGAGAGGAGGTTAAATATTATAGGGGTGTGACTCTGATGACAACACTGTGTAAGGTATATGTAACTGTTTTTTCGGAGAGATTGAAGAAAAAAGTTGAGGAAAAAAAGATAGAGCCACCGAATAAGACAGGGTTTAGAAAAGGGATGGGGGTGATGGACAGCATATATGTTCTGAACTATCTAGTAAATGGGAGGATTAAAAGGAAAAAAGAGGCAATGATAGCAATGTTCGTGGATTTAAAGGCAGCGTTTGACCGAGGCGAGATATAAAAAGTTATGGTGAAAAAGGGGATAAGAGAGGGATTAAAAAAGAGAGTGTCGGAAATTTTTAAAGAGAAAAAAAGAAGGGTAAAGGTAGGGGATCAAGTAGGAGATAGTTTCTGGTTAGTGAGAGGAGTGAGACAAGGATGTACTCTGAGCCCACTTTTATTTAATATATTAATATCAGACTTGGAAGAAGAAATAAGGAGAAAATGTTGGGGATGAGTTAGGATAGGAAAGAAAAGGATATATACACTGGCATACGCAGACGACATATTTGCTGATGGCAGAGGATGAAGAAGGGATGGCGGGCTTGATTACAGGATTAGAGAAATACTTGGATAGGAAAAAGCTGAATTTAAATGTAAAAAAGACAAAGATAAAGAGGTTTAGAAAAGGAGGGGGGAGACAAAAAGAATGCACGGGGAGATGGAAGGGTATAAAGATAGAAGAAGTGAAAAAGTCTAAATATTTGGGATATATTTTGCAAAAGAATGGAGATCATAGCTTTCATATAAGAGAAAGGATAAAAAAAGCGGCAGGGGTAATGAAACAGATATGGGAAATCGGAAAAAGAAGGTTAACAAAAAATTGGAGAAGTAGAATGTGATTATTTGATACACTGGTATTGCCGGTATTAGGTTATGGGGCAGAGATATGTGGATGAAAAGAAAGGAAAGATATTGAGGGTTTATAAGAAAGATATACATCGTGGACATTAGGTGTAGATTGGATGACGTCAGGATGGATGGTGAGAGAAGAAGCGCAAAGGAATAAATTAAGTATAAGAGTGGGAAAGAGAGGATGGAAATTTGGGACAAAGCTGTGGGAGGGAAAGGGAAGGTAGGTGGCGAGAAAGTGTTTGATGGAAGTTTACCAGAGTAAACTATGAAGAATTGGAAAAAGGGACAGCGAAAGACGATTCATAGAAAGATGGGGGATGATTAAGGAATCAAAATACAATAAGTGATATAAGATGATAAAAAAGGAAGGTTAACCAAAGTATTTAGAGAAGGGATGGAAAGAGCTTATTTTCCTATAAAGGGCCCTCCAAAGATATTTTGATACCGGGCTTTCTCAGGGCTAGCTACACTATTGGTTTTTAGTGACGATTTAAATCGTAAAAATTATTAGTTTATTTTACAGTGTCAACATTCCAATCGTAAAAAAATCGCGGAAACAATCATGTGGATTATTAAAATGAATAACGAGAAAGAAACGTTGAAAGACATCACCAATATAAAATCTTCCACCGTAAGTATCGAATCTAACAGGTATGTTAAGCTGGCACAACACTATTGAGGTATCGAGATGAAACCTTCATAATTTAGGGCTCATTTAGGGCTAATTTGGGCCCTTAGTCCCAAATTAAGGGCTCTATTATTTTTTGTAAAAAATAATGTTTGGTCTAGCTTAACGTTAAGCTAGCCGAACATTGCTGTAAAACGTACTAAAAATGATTTTAGAGCAAACTGACCTTATAAAATAATTTAGGGCTCGAGACTACGAGCCCAAATTAGTCCTCAAAGATTCCTAAATTATGCAAGAGAAAAGAATGGATTATGTGATTCTCTTCACGTATTTTTACAACGTTAGGGGGCACAACACCATACATAACGAAACAAAAGGAGGTGAAGGAAAAATCTCACGACTTTCGGTGGAAGATATTTAAGGAGCACTAAATGATCCTGAAATTATGGAAGGGAAATGAAAAAAAAAATTTTTAGCAAATTTGTTTAAACAATTTTTTTTAAAGTTCATATATCATATTCGGGGAGCCCTAAATAAGTCTTAACATAAGGTAAGAAAATAAATTTGTTTAGTTCATTTTCAGTACGATTGTTTAAACAAAAATTGTTTGAACTTTTTTTTTTAAATTTTCGATTGTCATATTCCCAGAGCCTTAAATGAGCCCTAAATTATTCTATGAGCTGAGTTGGCTCTAAAATCATTTTTAGTACGTTTTACAGCAATGTTCGGCCAGCTTAACGTTAAGCTAGCGCAAACAATATTTTTTACAAAAACTAATGGAGCCCTAAATTTGGGACTGCGGGCCCAAATTAGCCCTAAATGAGCCCTAAATTATGAAGAAGGTTTCATCTCGATACCTCAATAGTGTTGTGCCAGCTTAACATACCTGAATCTAACCTACAAATCCCATAAATCCTATTGAATCATTTTACACCTTACACACAAAGTAAAAAGTTGTTTTTAAATTTAAAAAAAAAAACTTTTTTTGGACTAGGTACTTTTAATTCGACATATAAATAATTTCACATTAAAAGGAAATTTATTTGATTTTAACAAATGAAGTCACGTGCTTTCTTCCATTTAAAGAAATTATTTCTTTAAATGATTTTCTTGATTCAAAACAAAATTATTTTGATTCTAAACAGTTACTAGGAATAATCAAAGATATAATTTCTATAGAGTCAGTAACTTGAAATAAGAAAATTATTTCTTTCAAAGAAAGAAAGATTTTTTTAATCCACATTACTAATTTTCCACGAGATTGCGCAGAACAAATCATTTTGAATAATTTACGTTACCGCATCTTTCGGAACACGTGTTATCAAATTTGTGCGAAGTCGGAGGCCTCTTGGTAATAATTTAAATTCTGACCTCATGTGCACAGTTTCGACACAATTTATTTTTTTATCTTAAATTTCCGTGAAAAATTGCAAATTAGGAAAGAATAAAATTCATTTAGACACAAAAAATATTAAAGTAAACTTATTTCCTCAGGCGAGCAAATAGACAATGCAAATTGCAATGCAATGAAATTTTTTGCTTTTTGCTTGTATTTAATTAGAGTTATTATCGTTTAAATTGAGTGGAATTATTATTAATTATTTTAAACTAACATGTTCTCTTTTTTTCAACCAAAATGTTTATTTCATTTGAAGAAATGTCCAGGTATATTTTTTCAAACATTTTTTTTACACAAATTTTTATTTTAATGTTTAGATTTTTCTATGTTATTCTACATGGTATAGAGTATCAAAAAAAAAGATTTTTTGTAAATTTTCGTTGACATCCGGTGGACATATGGGCAACCGGAAGATGCTATCTTCAAAATTGGTACCCATGATTTCTCCATTGTGAATCATCTGAAACATACATAACAAACTTTATTTTGAAGTACATATGAATATATACGTAATGACCCACGACTAAAAAAATGCATTGATAAATGAACAAATAGTGCAACTATCAATTGTTTTTCTTTTTCTCATCTGTTTTTTGTTACTAATTGTATCATAATATTTTTAAAGATCAATGGACAATAATGATCAAGGATCATTAAAATAGCCAAGTCTTTTCTAAGCCTTTCTAAAAAAAATTGGCAAATCGGTCCAGTAGATGGGCCAGAACCATAGGTACCAGTTCAAAAAACACTGTTTCGAGAAAAACGCGTTTAAAGATCTTGGAAAAATTATCAATGTCATCTTCATAGGAATGGTAATCGTAATGATTTTTTAATAACCTGAATATTGAATTTTATGTTTTTTAAGTCGCTGATCACGAATCTGCTATCAAATTTATAAAATTAAATTGTTTAAACAATTTTTATAAATAAATTATGTTAAGAAATGAAACATTGATAAAAATCATTTTTCAAAGACATTTTGAACCAAAATATTACTAGCTTACATTGTTTTTACACATTTGTGATAGTTTAAAGAAGTTTGTGGTAAACAAAAAAAATTCTTTTCATCAGGTAAAACGAAGAAAAATCATCTTACCCTTAATCAGCGATGCCTGCGGAATACAATCCTCCCTCTTCATCTTCGTAGAGATAGTTTGCATGTGTTGTAAATGTCTTACAAAAAAATAATCGGCACAAACATAAGAGCACGAACAGTAAAAAAATGTTACTTTTCACTTGAAAACACGTTTTTCATCGACATTATAAACAAAAGTGTCAACTCGACTCGCCAGCTGTTCAGTTCGAGCACTCGAGACCTTGCGGTGAGTCTCATTTTTAATGACATTTCAATACTATCTGAGGTATAGGAAGGTTTTTACATTATTCTTGACAGTTTAAAGTAACCAAAACTGTACAAAAAAATTTGGATTTTTTGAAAAATGTTTACCATACTAACCCTTTGAATTAAAAAAAAATGTTATGCGAAGTAATCAAATATTTCGTTATTTCAAAAAAGTATTTGGTTTGAAGAAATGAAATATTTCTTTAATTTAAAGAAATTTTCTATTTAAATTAACGGAATACTTCTTAAAATCAAATAAAAAAATTACTAAAAAAATTTATTTAAATCAAACAAATGTTTCCTTGACCGTATATCAATACTAGAATTCATTTGATTTGAAGAAAGTTTCTTTGATTCAACAAAACTTTTTTCTGGCTGCATATACAGTACAGTGAATTCTTACGTATACAGTAAAGTGCATTTAATAAAATTATCAAATGTAAAATTGATTAGTGGGGGACAAGGTTTTATAGCGTCGTTCTCGAGTTTACGCTGTTCCACCTGTTTTGAGAGCTAGCATATTGTGCTGTGATGTCCTTAAAAATATTTTGCGTTTAAGTTTTGTGTTTTATTCCACACGTTCGTCAAATGCAATCGAAAAAAAAGTTATACTTAAAAGGGTTGATGCGTGTTTGTTACTTGTGACGCTATCCTGGAGGTTTAAGAATTGTGTAATGATCTGTGACGGAGAAATGGAGGGGTGGAACATTTTAAAAAATGTCTCTTAAGAATTTTTCATCATTCTGAATAGTGATTCCCTATTCCCAATTTCTCGATTCGAATTTTTTTCATTAATGGCTTGAATAATTCGATCCTTGGACGAAAGTTCTTGCACATAACTATGCTTCTGCCTTTCATACATTTTGCGCCAGCGGTGTACGTTTTGTGAACATACATCCGCTCTCGGCATAGGGGTTGGAATTTGAAGAAGTTTGGTTCGAGAATAAGGCAGAAGGTGGTGGAATGAGAAAAGGAGAAATGGGTTATAGAAGTAGACTCATATCTTGACTGAGGGAATTATGTTGGCGTCGTATTATACACCACCGTGTGTGTTTCTAACCCCTACCCATCGATACCATGCGGATGCATCTATCGGATATCACACGTTCCCTGAATGTTTTACATACATTTTGAAGATGAATTCCGTATGATATTACGGTTCACATTAGTTTTTTGCTGTATCTATTTGAATTTAAAAAAGCTGTTGCAGTAGCTTTCTTTTAAATTCAAGTGAATTAGTGAAAATTTCACTAGTTAAATTAGTGAATGTATGGTTCACTAAGAAAATAGTAATATTTTGACGCGTTCAATGATTTGAAATCAGATTGGCCAAATCAAAACACTTCTTCGACTGATGATTATCAATATTTTAAATTGAAAGTTTATTATGTCTTACGGTGCACGTATGAAATAAAATAATTTGAGTCAAAAAAACAATTTTAACTCAAAGTTTATTTTATTGAAAACAAACTCCTTTCAAAATCCTCATTTCCTTACAGTTTTGGTACACATGCGTACCTTTTTCAAAGGTCTTAAAATCTACGTAAAAACAATATTAGATAAAAAGTAATTTTTAAATTATTTTGTAGTCTATTTTTCATTTTCATAAAGGTCAGTTTTTATAAAAAAACAATAATGAGAAGTCTCAATAATAAAATGAAACTTCTATAACTATAAAAACTACATTTATCAATACAGATTTGGTCGTAACACGGAAAAAAGTATACTGTAAGATGATCAATTTCGAATAATAAAGCTGAGGTTTAAAACGTATACACTGTGGAAAGGGATTTTTATAAATTTATTTGTGAGAAATCGAAAAAGAAGTAAGTTTACAAAACAAAATTTCTATGGATCTCTATCATTTACATGCGACAATATTTTCGAGCGAAAAGAAATATTCCTTAAATCTCATTTTAAAATATTTTATTTTTTAACTGATATAGCTAATAAAAAATAACAAAATTTAAACTTTGTATTAACTTACAAAACTTATCGAAATTAGATTATTCCTTAACAAACTTTTTGACATTCAACTGCAAATTACCAT
Organism: Druon quercuslanigerum; assembly: GCA_010014905.2. Taxonomy (NCBI): domain Eukaryota; kingdom Metazoa; phylum Arthropoda; class Insecta; order Hymenoptera; family Cynipidae; genus Druon; species Druon quercuslanigerum. Next base: position 5,444 of record JAAAKG020135670.1, on the reverse strand, counting down.
TTGAGAAAGTTTAAAATAAAAATTTTTTATTGCGTTTTTGTAAATTTTAAAAAAATTGAAAATTAAAGAATATCATAAATGGAGAAAAATGGATAATTTTTGGGATAAACCACTTAAAGGAAAACCACAAACATTGTATAGTCTGACCTTAAAGCCAAATTACAAAAGTTGTATTTAATAAGATACGTCCTGGTCAAATTATAATGTCATTAGAAGTTTTGAATTAAATTATATTAATTTTTAAGTATGATCCAAACTTTTTCTTCCTTCTAGTAATAAATTAAATACACTTAGGAAAAAGATTCTTTGATTAATTTTTTTGTTAGTAAAGAAAAATATTCATCGGCAAATCCTATAAAAAATTACTTACAATAAAAGCTGATTAAAGTCCCAACATGTTTATTATTTCGTGAATTTTTAAGAATAATATAAAGCAAAAATAAATGTAATTAATTAATAATAGATAAATTAATGAATTTAAAATAAATAAATTAATGTTATTCAACAAATTAGTTTGGCCTATAACAAAATGGTTAAACTTTCGACCAACAAAATAAATTTTCTACGAAAAAGATTAATGTTCTGCCAAAAAGACAAAAGAGTTAATTTTCAACCAAAAATATGAATTTTGCACAAAAATGTGGAACTTTCAACTCAGAAATATGATTTTTTAACAATAAAGGTTATTTTCTGCCAAACAGTTTAATATTTTAAAAAATATAGGACTTTTTAACTTAGAAACTTTAAGAGTAGGAAAAAAACAAAAATAAATGCAATATCTTCTTTTATAACTAACAAACTGGATTTTTGAGGTCCAATTACAATTTATGTTAATATGCATGGTTGAATTTATTTTAGAGAAAGATATTTATCTTACTAATATTATCAATCTTCCAGCACTTACACAACTCACAAAAAGTAAATGTGTACTGAACTTTCGACGCGAATATAAAGTAATAAATTCAAAGTAAATTCACATTAAATTGAATATTCTTAACAATAAAAATAATCAAATGAGATAGTTATAATATAACATTAAAATTTATTTTAATAACATTTAGATTTTCCGAATGCGAATTAACAGAAATATTTCGAAATTTATTCATAAAAATAGATTGAGTGATACGGCGCTGATGTATTTTTTTCTGTAGCTAAAATTTTAACAACGAACCAGTATTTTAATTCCCAATATTACAATTTTTTTGTGTTGTCCAATTCTATTTTTTAATCTCCTACCAGTTTTGCCTATGTAGACTTTATTACAACCTTTACAATTTATTTTATAAATAGCTCCAGATAAATTTTTTATGGAATCCATGTCTTTTACTTTCAATAAATAATTATCTAAAGTGTTTGGATTTTTGAAATAAACATTTATATTAAATTTTTTAAGAGAATTTTTTAATCTTTTAGATTAACCTTGAATATAAGGTAATGTAACTTTTAAATTGAATTTGTTACGAGAATCTTTCCATTTATTTTTTTTATCTATTTTGATACCAGTATTATAAATCTCATGAATGCGTTCCGCAACAATGTCATTAATTAAATCCAGTGGATAATTATTATGTTACAAAGTTTTTTATAAATATACTTAAATTTTCTTTTTTAAATTCAATATCACTTAGTTTTATACATCTGTCTATTAATTTTATGACAAAATAAATTATGTGAATAAAAATTTAAATATCTTCTAGATATTTATAATTTGCAAATCAAGATAATTAATAACACCGGTAATCTCACATTCGTGAGAAAATTTTATAGGGACTTCAATACTATTGTATACTTCTTAAAAAACTACAATTTTGTAAGCAGAAATAATAGTTAGAATGTTGATTACTGAAAACTTCATTGAGGATGTGCGAAAGACAAAATGAGAATCCATTAAGCTTTACATTATCTGCGTAAAGGATCAGGCGATAGATTCGTATTTTATTTAAAGCGATTGCCGCATAGTTTAGATCTACAAAAACTTTTCACTATTTAATTAGTAAACACTGCAACGATATGAACTACTAATTGCTTCGTAAAATTTTACTTATTTAGAGTGTGGACTTAGATTCAGTCAAATAGTTAATTTTTATTATTTATCCAATTGTCGAGTACTAAATATTCATTTCAGGTCCCTAAAGTACACTTTTTTCAAGATTGGGTTTCTATAATACCCTATTTGCAACACATTATGCAAAAAAAGTAGTAAATCAGAAAATGTCTGTAAGGGGTTTTTTTTATAGTACATATACTATAGTTTTTAGTAAGTTTTAAGGTGATTAATGCTTTTGGTAGAAAATTAATTTTTTTCTTTAAAAATTTATCTTTTAGTTGAAAATTCAACTTTTAGTTGAGAGTTTTGAATTTTATTAAAAATACTTCTTTTTTAGTAATAAATTAATCTTTCTTTAAAAATTCATCTTATTTAGTTGCCAATTCAACTTGTTGGTTCGAGATTTTTGTATTTTGTTCAAAATTCATGTTTCTTGGTAGTCAATTAATCTTTTTGTTAAAAAATTCTTACTTTTTTAGTTCATAATTCTTGAGTTTTATTAAAAAATTCGTCTTTTCTGCAGTAAACTAATCTGTTTCTTTAAAAATTCATCTTTTTATTTCAAAATGAAACTTTTGGTTGGCAATTTACGTATTTTATTAAAAAAATTTATTTTTCGGTTGTAAATTAATCTTTTTGTTTAGAAAAGAAACTTTGTTAGTTGAAAATTAAACTTACGTTTCAGAATTTTTTCTAAATTTGTCTTTTTTGTTAGTAAATTAATGTTTTTGTTTGAAAATTCATATTTTTTAGCTGAAAATTAAATTTTTTGGTTCAAAATGCTGGGATTTTATTAAAATATCTTTTCTTTCGGTAGAAAAATAATCTTTTTGTTTAAAAATTCATCTTATTAGTTAAAAAGTTGACAAATAGGTTTTAAAGTTGAACTAACTTCTCAAAAATTAAAAAAAATTTCTTTCTTAAAAATTAATTTTTTGGTTGAGAATTTTTTCATTTTATTGAAAATTCGTAATTTTTGGTAGTATTTATCTTTTTTTATTCATCTTTTTTAGTATAAAATTCAACTGTTTGGATGGAAATTTGTGTCTTTTTTTTTAAATTGTATTCTTTGGTTGTAAATTAATCTTTTTATTTAAAAATTACTCTTTTTTCATGAAAAATTCACCTTTTTGGTAGTAAGTTAATATTTTTGTTTGAAAATTCATATTTTTTAGCTAAAAATTAAACTTTTTGGTTCAAAATTCTGGAATTTCGTTAAAATATATTTTCTTTCGGTAGAAAAATAATCTTTTTGTTAAAAAATTCATCTTATTAGTTAAAAAATTAACAAATAGGTTTTAAAGTTAAACGACTTTCTTAAAAATTAAAAAAATTTCTTTCTTTCTTAAAAATTAATTTTTTTGTTGAGAATTTTTTAATTTTATTAAAAAATCGTCATTTTTAGTAGTACTTATCTTCTTTTATGCATCTTTTTCAGTTTGAAGTTCAACTATTTGAATGCAAATTCGTGTATTTTGTTGCAAAATAAAATAAAAAAGAAATAAAAAAAAAATTAATCTTATTAATTAAAATTTTTAAAATGCTTTCTTTCGTAAACATTATTTTTTCGATTAAGAATGTTTTCATTTTATTGAAAATTCATCATTTTTGGTATTAAATTTATCTTTTTATTTAAAAATGTATTTTTTTGTGTGGAGAATTTCCCTTTTTAGAAGTAAATTAATATTTTTGTTTGAAAATTCATATTTTTTAGCTGAAAATTAAACTTTACGGTTCAAAATTCTGGAATTTTGTTAAAATATCTTTTCTTACGGTAGAAAAATAATATTTTCGTTTGAAAATTTATCTTATTAGTGAAAAATGTAACAAATAGGTTTTAAAGTTGAACTACTTTCTTAAAAATTGAAAAATTCTTTCTTTCGTAAAAATTAATTTTTTGTTGAGAATTTTATTTGGTAGTAAAACAATCTTTTTATTTTAAAATTGATCTTTTTCATTTGAAAGTTTAACTTTTTGTTATGACAATTCATGTATTTTTATATCAATTGTATTTTTTGGTTGAAAATTAATCTTTTTTTTTTAAATTAATCTTTTTTCGTAGAAAATTCAATTATTTGGTTAGCAATTCTTCTTTGTGGTTTAGAGTTCTTGAATTTTGTGAAAAATTCGTCTTTTTGGTAGTAAATTAGTATTTTCGTTTCAAACCTCAGTTTTTCAGTTGAAAATTCTGCTTTTTGGTTCAGAATTCTTGAATTTTTTTAAGAATTTGTCTTTTTCGTAGTAAATTAATATTTTTGACTAAATTTGACAAGATTCACTTTTTTTAAGATTTCTGAAAAAATATCAAATGGCTTTGGTTTCATTTTAAAAAAAGAATTTTAAGTTTTGCAGATTTCAAACTGTGTGGAAAATAAATACGTTGAAAAAATATTTAGAAGTTTTGAAACGATTCAAAGATAACTAAAACGTTTAAATGACTGTTAAGAATTTTGTAAGTTTTTACGAAAATGTAAAAAAAGCTTTGGGTTCGTAGGAAATATTAAAATAATGTTTTATCTTGAAAAGTTCATTTTAAAAGATTATTCAAAAGGATTTTTAAAGATTTCAAACATTTCAAAAAATTTAAAAAAAGAGTGCAGAAGATTTTAACGCAAAATCTTTTATTTTTAAAAAATTCAAAGGATGTGAAGGAAAGTCAAGATATTGCTAAAAAATACTTTAAAAAATAAAAGTTTCCGAAGAGTAGAAAATGTCAAACAAACATTTCAAATAGCAATTTGTTAATAAAAATTTAAAAACTAAAAATAATAGATCACTCATAGAAAATTGTATTCTCATTTGTAAAAAGGAAGTCATGACCATTTGAAAATACCTGCTTTGTCCATATATTATTTTTTCATAATTTAATCAATAGCAAAAATATAATTTTCCTGAAAGAATTTGTAATTACTCAAGCAATTTTTTAAAAATTAACACAGATAAAATAAACAATAAACATGGTTTGCGTTGATAAAAAAAAATAAAGCTGGGAAATAGGGATTCCAGTAGAGCAGTCCTTTTATAGTCGGGCAATACTAAATCTTCTTACTTCTTTATTCAGAGAGTTATTATTACTCAATATTTGTAGAAGCTGTAGTTCTAGAATAATTGTAAAAGAAAATAATTTAAACAGATCAATATATTATTACCTGGAAAATCCATGTAATGTTCTTATGCTAAATTCCAATATCTACTGTAGGAAAGAAATTTATGATTAAGTTACGATGTAAGTGCATTTGTGGAACACGATTCCAGTTCCCGCGATGAGAAGAAACCCATTTAACCTACAATTCCATAATCCGGCAACCAGGGAAGAACTCTTAAGGTGAAACGGTAACTTCCTCCAAATAATTTCAACCAAACCACTCGCAAAATAATAAATAAATTCAAAAAATTT
>JAAAKG020135669.1:0-13452 GCA_010014905.2 Druon quercuslanigerum | reverse complement strand
AATTGTATTTTAAATAAAAAATATACTGCTTTGGACATATTTTTTCCAGTAGAAATAGATTTTAGAATTTATTTTGCGAAAAAATTAAAATTAGCAACAATTTTATTAAACATTGTTTAAACAAATTCATTTTGCAAAACTAATGGCGAATTTAAAATCATCTATGCCTCAAACAACTTAAAGTCTACATGTTTTATCTACTTTATGCCTTGAAATCTTACATTCACGAATTCAAGTTTTGAAAAAACTTGAATTCGCCATATTTTGTGTAAAAAAATGTTTAAACAAATTATTCTTAAAAATTTGGCTTCGTGAGTCTCTTTGTAATTCAATTATAAACATTTTGAGCCTAATTTTGTTTGATTTGGTGCAGATTTGAGACCTGTAGGTGGTTTGGAACGAAATTATTGCTATATCCCCAATGTGCGGCGGCCACCGGCCCTCTCGGCGACCTTTTTCTATTTTCTAGCGCTGGACTAGATCTCGAAGCACTGTAACGTACGTGACTTAAAGAAAAAAGTTACTTAAAAAAACTTTTTAACTATTTATACTAAATATATTTATACTAAATAAAATATTTTTTGAGTCTAATTGTCAAAGAAACATGCACTTAGTCTTTTTGCTTAAAAATCTGATTTTTATTGTTTTCGAAAATTCAACTATTTTGTTGAAAATTTATTTTATATCCTTAAAAATTGATTTCTTCAACTAAAAATGAAGCTTTCATTGCTTGGTGTATATTTAGCTATTTTATATTAAAATTAATCTATTTGGCACAAAATTAGTCGTTTTTGGTAAAAAATAAACTTTTCGGATGAAAACTCATTTATTTTCTTAGAAATTTTAATTTTTTAAATATAAAACTAAATTTTGAACCAAAAAATAAAATTTTTAACCAAATAGACTACTTTTCAACAAAATTCATGAAGTTGCAGCTAAAAAATTTAAATTTTGCAGAAAAAATATAATATTTTAACTTTCAGTTAGAAAAATAAGTTTTTTTTTTAACCAAGAAGAAAATAAATTTTTAAGAAAACATTTTAATTTTGAACCAGCTAAATGAATTTTAAACCGAAAATATGAATATTGAATCTAAATAGAGAAATTTTCAACATAATTCATGAATTTTCAATTAAAAAAGATTATTTTTCTGCCAAGAAATAAATATTATAATTTTCAGTCAGAAAAATTAGTTTGTAACAACTAAATTAGTTTTTTTTTTTATGAAAATTTATTAGCTTTGTTCAAAATTACTGTTTTTTTAAAGTGAAAATAATTTTTTAAACAAAAAGGTCAAATAAGTTATATTAATAACACGAAAATACACATTTTCTACCTAAATATTTGGAATTTTCGGCTAAAAAAACACTTTTACCATAAATACATTAACTGTATTTTAAGTAAAAATATTCAGTTTAATCTAAATGTATCAAATTTTCATTAAAAGGAATAAATTTCCCACTGAAATAATGCTTCTCTAGAAGTGAATTAATTTTTGAGCAAATATTTGAATGTTCAATCCAGAAGATGAATTTTCTAATAAAAAAAAGACAAATTTTCATAAAAATGGATTATCTTTCAACTAAAAAATATAAATTTAGGAAAAAAATTTAATTTCGAGTTTGAGAAATAAGTTTTTAGCCGAATAGAATAGATTTTTATGAAAATAGTAAACTTTTCAACTTAATAGATGAATTTCCAACACAAAAAATTAAATTCTCATTTGAAAGAAAATTGTCAGAAAAATGAAATAGTTATTTAAACAAACTAGTTTTCACCAAATATAATAACATTTAAAGGAATTTATTTAAATTTAGAGTTAAAAATCTGTTTTAACATCCTTGCAGTCAAGATTTTGTTTGATAGTACATATTTGGTAATTTTAAACTCTATACTATTTAAATTTTTCCTCAGGTTTTTTTTTAAATTTAATTATTAATATTATTTATTATGTTTTTGAAAATAAATTTTAAGAATGATATTTTAATTTTATTAAAATTTAAATCTAAGATGAATTCCACTTTTTCACTTTTTTTTTGTACTATCTTATCATTTATATTTTTCCTTTCAGATTAATAAAAAATGATTGAAAAAGTATTTTGAATTTTTAAGTGCATAACACTGTTTGATTTAAATAATTTTTCGGATGAAAACAACATTTTGTTTACTAAACAATTTTTAAAAGTGAACTAGTCCCAATGCTTTCTATGTAAAAACAAGGAGTTATATGACTTTTTTCATGTAGAAAATTTGAAATAATTTTTTATTTTGAAAAATGAACTTTAAGAGAAAATTAAAAAAAATGTGTAATATAACAAACGATTTTATAAACGTTTGAAAGTTTTAGAGAGAAAAAACAAATTTTCTGTAAATTTCTGTGAAAACTTAAAAGATTATAAGGTCATTATTTTTTTAAAATTTTGAACGATATTTGAAAATTAAAAATCAGTCAGTTAAAAATATTTCAAGGAATTTAAGAGGTTGTAAATACTGTAGAAATATTTGAAAATTGGGAAACATTTTCGAAAGTTGTTTCAAATTAGGGATTTTATTATTTGTCAATAAAAAATCTTGTCGTTATTGGAAATTTAAGAAATTTTACAATATGGTACTGCCTGGTTTTGTAGAAAAAAGTTTCTACTAGCGTGGCCGCACGGGCCATTTTCAACACTCATTACATTTTTTACTAAAAATCAGCTTTTCTTAAATTGAGATAGTGAAAACTCACTATTTTAGATTTAGAGACAATACAACTCGTTGTAAAAAATATTAACAAATAAACGTATATACAGGTAGAAGCCATTATTGAATATTTATTTAACAAATCTAATCCAATATATTTTTTCAACATTATTTTCCTTACAAAAATGAAAGTTGATTTACTCTTAGGAAAAATGTAAAAATAATGGTTAAAACTTACCATCGTCAGCATATTCGCAGCTGGTGGAGTAACATGAGTCCGAAAAAAATTATGGTAAAGGACGATCTTCCTTTGAACCTTTTTGTTGCTTGGCATTAATACCCTCTCGGGGATCTTATCTCCGTACAAACGAGGCACTGTAAGAAAAGAAGGAAACTGTCTTGCATCGTTTTTTTAGATTCTCTACAAACATTCTATACTATATTTGGTTTAACATTTAAAAAAATTTTTTAATTTAATTAATAACATAAAAAAAACTTTTTACTCTATCAATAACTTTTTAACCATAAAAAGCTAATTATCAGAATATTAAATAATAAAATCGTTTAAATAAAGAAAGCAAATTGAATTTCAAGCTTAATAGACAATTCTAAAACCAAAACAAATCCTTAAGAAAAAAGTTTAACTGTCAAAAAATTTACTAAAAAAATTAAATTATCAACGAAAAATGTAACGTGTGATATTTGAAACAAACAAGATTTAATTCTTTAATAAAACAAAAATTTTAATTCAATAAAACAACCCTGAATTTTCACTTAAATAGTTGAATCTTCAACCAAAACAGAGTAATTTTCAACCAAAGAGTTTTAACATATACAGATTAATTATCAAAGAAAATGTTCATTCTCAATGAAATAAAAAGGACTCAACCTAAATTTTTAATTTCCAAGTTAAAAAGACGAAAAAAAAGTTAATGTTTCATGTTTTAACCAAAACCAATTATAATTTCAAATAATAAAAAATTCAAAAAATTCAAGATGACCAATTTTCAACTGTACAGTTGCATTTAGAACCAAAAAAGATTTAATTTTCATTGAAACTCACGAATTTTCTGCAAACAGGTATATTTTCATCCAAACAATATTAATCATTAACAAAAAATGTTAATTTTCAGCTAAAAAGTTTAATTTTTAACCAAAATAATTTAATATTCAGCTGAATAGATAATTTTTGAACAGAAAAAAATCTTAAAGAATGTTGGTTTACTTTCAAAAAATTCACTAAAAAAAGATTAAATTATTAATAAAAAATGTAACGTGTGATATTTCAACCAAAAAAGAGTTAATTTTCAAATTGAAAAACAATTTTAATTCTATAAAAAAAACCCTGAAATTTCATTTAAATAGTTGAATCTTTAACCATAACAAAGTAATTTTCAACCAAAGAGTTTTAACTTATAAAGATGAATTATCAAAGAAAATGTTAATTCTCAATGGAATAAAAATGACTCAACCAAATTTTTTTTTATTTCAAGCCAAAAACACGCATTTTCTAAAAAAGCAGTTAAATTTGCAATCGCAAAATATGTATTTTCAACAAGAAAGTTAATGGTTCATGAATTTAACGAAAGAGGATTATAATTTCAAATTAAGAAAAAATAGAGAAATACAAAAGGACCAATTTTTAAGCGGACAGTTGCATTTTGAACAAAAAAGATTAATTTTAGTTAAAACTCACGAAATTTCAACAAAAAAAGATTTATAGGAGAACAAACAAAAAAAGTTTTAGACAAATTATTGAAATTTTTAGCTAGAAAGACGAATTTTCTGCAAACAGTTGAATTTTCAGCCAGAAAGTTAAATTTTTTTAAAAAGTTATTTAACGTTCAGCTAAATAGATAATTCTTAAAAAAAAATAAATCTGTAAGAATTTTGGTTTACTTTCAAGAAATTTATTCAAAAAATATTAATTTATCAACGGAAAATGTAGCGTGTGATATTTCAACCAAAAAAGATTTAATTTTTAAATGAAGAAAAAAATTAATTCAATCAAAAACTTTGAGTTTTCATTTAAATAGTTAAATCTTGCAGCAAAATATTATTTTTCAACCAAAGAGTTTTAACTTGTAAAGATGATTTATCAAAGAAAATGTTAATTCTCAATGGAAAAAAGGACTTAAACAAATTTTTTAATTGTCAAGACAAAAAGACGAATTAAAAAAAAACAGTTAAATTTTCAATCGCAAAATATATATTTTCAACAAGAAAGTTAATGGTTTAATTTATATTAAAACTCAGGATGTTTTAAACAAGCAAGATTTTTAAGTGTAAAAATAAAATAAGGTTCAGAAAAATTATTGAAATTTGTAGCTAGAATACATAATTCTTGAACTAAAATAAATCTTAAAGAAAGTAGTTTTACTTTCAACAAATTTACTAAAAAAAGATTGAATTATCATCGAAAAATGTAACTTGTAATATTTCAACCAAGAAAGATATAATTTTTAAATAAAAAAAATTTAATTTAATAAAAAAAACCCGAATTTTCCTTTAAATAGTTGAATCTTCAAACAAAAGAGAGTAATTTTTAACCAAAGAGGTTTAACTTATAAAGATGAATTATCAAAGAAAATGTTAATTCTCAATGGAATTAAAAGGACTCAACCAAATCTTTTATTTTTCAAGCCAAAAAGACGAATTTTCTAAATAAAAAGTTAAATTTGCAATCGCAAAATATATATTTTCGAGAAGAACTTTAAGGGGTCATGTTTTAACCAAAGTTTCGAACAAGCAAGATTTTTAAGTGAAGAAACAAATAAAGTTCCAGATAAAGTGTAAAAATTTCTGACTAGAGGGGCGAATTTTCTGCAAACAGTTGAATTTTCATCCCAACAATATTAATGATTAACATAAAATGTTAATTTTTAGCTAAAAGGTTTAATTTTTCACTCAAATAATTTAACGTTCATAATTCAACGTTATCTATCTCAATAGATAATTCTTGAACAAAAATAAATCTTAAAGAATGTTGGTTTACTTTCAAAAAATTTATTTAAAAAAATATTAAATTCTCACAGAAAAATGTAACGTGTGATATTTTAATCAAAAAAGATTTAATTCTTATATAAAAAAAATTTTAATTCAATAAAAAAACCCTAAATTTTCATTTAAATAGTTGAATTTTCAACAAAAACAAAGTAATTTTCAACCGAAGAGTTTTAACTTATAAAGACGAATTATCAAAGAAAATGTTAATTCTTAATGGAATAAAGAGGACACAAACAAATTTTTTAATTTGCAAGCCAAAAAGACGAATTTTCTATAAAAAAAAACAGTTAAATTTGCAATCGCAAAATATGTATTTTAAACAAGAAAGGTAATGATTCATGTTTTAACCAAAGAGGATTATAATTTCAAATTAAGAAAAATTAAACCAATTCAAAAAGACCAATTTTTTACTGGACAGTTGCATTTCGAACCAAAAAAGATTACATTTCTATTAAAACTCACGGATTTTCAACCAAGAAACATTTTTAAGTGAAGAAACAAAAATTATTATTACAATTTTTAACTAGAAAGACGAATTTTTTGCAAACAGTTGAATTCTCATGCGAACAATAAATATGATTAACAAAAAATGTTAATTTTCAGCCAAAAGGTTTAATTTTTTACCAAAATAATTTAACTTTTAGCTGCATAGATAATTCTTGAACAAAAATAAATCTTAAAGAAAGTAGTTTTACTTTTAAATTAACTAAAAAAAGATTAAATTTTTAACGGAAAATGTAACCTGTGATATTTCAACCATAAAAGATTTAATTTTTAAATAAATAAAAAATTTAATTCAATTAAAAAACTTAAAATTTTCATTTAAATAATTGAATCTTCAACCAAAAGAGAATAATTTTCATCCGAAGAGTTTTAACATATAAAAAGGACTCCAAATTTTTTTAAATTTTCAAGCTAAAAAGGCGAATTTTCTAACAAGCAATTAAATTTTTATTCGCAAAATATGTATTTTCAACAAGAAAGTTAATGATTCATGTTTTAACCAAAGTGGATTATAGGTTCAAACCTAGAAAAATTGACTAAATTCAAAAAGACCAATTTTTTACTGGACAGTTGCATTTTGAAACAAAATAGATTATATTTCCATTAAAAATGAATCATTTAAAAATTAAAAAGTTTTAGACAAATTATTGAGATTTTTAGCTAGAAAAACAAATTTTCTGCAAACAGTTGAATTTTCAGCCAAAAAGTTAAATTTTTTACCAAAATTATTTACCGTTCAACGAAATAGATAATTCTTAAAAAATAAATCTTTAAGAATGTTGGTTTACTTTCAACAAATTTATTTAAAAAATATTAAATAATCAACGAAAAATGTAACATGTGATATTTCAACCAAAAAAGATTTAATTTCTAAATAAAAAAAAAATTAATTCAATCAAAAGACTCTGGATTTTTATTTAAATATTTGAATCTTGCAGCGAAACAGTATTTTTTAACAAAAGAGTTTTAACTTATTAAGTCAAATCATCAAAGAAAATTTTAATTCTTAATGGAATAAAAAGGACTCAACCAAATTTTTCAATTTTCAAGCTAAAAAGACAAATTAAAAAAAACAGTTAAATTTGCAGTCGCAAATTTCAATTTTTTTCAATTTTCAAATGAAAAAAAAATTAATTCAATTAAAAAATTCTGAATTGTCATTTAAACAATTGAATCTTCAACCAAAAGAGAATAATTTTCATCCGAAGAGTTTTAACTTATAAAGATGATTTATCAAAGAAAATGTTAATTCTCAATGGAAAAAAGAACTTAAACAAATTTTTTAATGTTCAAGCAAAAAAGACCAATTAAAAAAACAGTTACATTTTCAATCAAAAAATATGGATTTTCAACAAGAAAGTTAATGGTTCATTATTTAACCAAAGAGTATTATAATTTTAAATAAGGAAAAATTGAAAAAATTCAAAAAGACCAATTTTTAACTGGACAGTTGCATTTTGAACCAAAAAAGATTAAATTTCTATTACAACTTACGAGTTTTCCAAAAACAAAATTTTTAAGTAAAGAAACAAAAATTATTATTTAAATTTTTATCTAGAAAGACGAATTTTCTGCAAACAGTTAAATTTTGATCCTAAGAATATTAATGATAAACAAAAAATGTTAATTTTCAGCTAAAAAGTTAAATTTTTCACCAAAATAATTTAAGATTTAGCTATATAAATAATTCTTGAACAAAAATAAATCTTAAAGAATGTTGGTTTACTTTCAACAAATTAACTAAAAAAAGATTAAATTTTTAACGAAAAATGTAACGTGTGATATTTTAACCAAAAAAGATTTAATTTTTGTATCAAAAAAATTTAATTCAATAAAAAGACTCTGAATTTTCATTTAAATAGTTGAATTTTTCAGAAACACAGAGTAATTTTTACCCGAAGAGTTTTAACTGATAAAGATGAATTATAAAAAAAAATGGTAATTCTCAATGGAATATTAATTAAGAAAAATTAAGAAAAATTGAACAAATTCAAAAAGCCCATTTTTAACTGGACAGTTGGATTTTGAACCAAAAAAGATTAAATTTCCATTAAAACTCACGGATTTTCAACCTAGCAAGATTTCTAAGTGAAGAAACAAAAGTAGTTCTAGACAAATTACTGAGATTTTTAGCTAGAAAGACGAATTTTCTGCAAATAGTTAAAATTTCATCCCAACAATCTTAATGAATAACAAAAAATGTTAATTTTCAGCCAAAAAGTTAAATTATTCACCAAAATAATTCAAGATTCAGCTAAATAAATAATTCTTGAACAAAAATAAATCTTAAAGAATGTTGGTTTAATTTCAACAAATTAACTAAAAAAAGATTATATTATCAACGAAAAATGTAACGAGTGATATTTAAACCAAAAAAGATTTAATTTTTAAATAAAAAAAAGTTGAATTAAAAAAAAACTAACCAAGCAGATTAATTTTTAACCAAAAAGAGTTTTAACTGATAAAGTTGAATTATCAAAGAAAATATTATTTCTAAATTAAATAAAAAGTATATAATTAAATATTAGAATTTTGAATTTCAAAAGACGAATTTTCTAAATAACAATTTAATTTACAATCGTAAGGTATGAATTTTTAACAATAAAGCTAATAGTTCATGTTTTAACAAAAGAAGATTTTAATTTTAAACCAAGATAAGTTGAGCAAATCCAAAAAGAACAGTTTTTAACTTTTGAGAAAACACCTCATTATTAGAATATTAAATAATAAATTCCTTCCAATAAAGAAAGCTATTAAATTTCCAGCTGAATAGATAATTTTTTACCGAAAACAAATCTTTAAGAAAGGTAATTTTACATTCAACAAACTAACTAAAAGAATATTAAATTGTCAACGAATAACGTAACGTGTGATATTTCAACCAAATGATTTAATTTTTAAATAAAAAAATTTAATTCAAGAAAAAAACTCTGAATGTTCATTTCAATAATTAAGTCTTTAACCAGAAGAGAGTAATTTTCAACCAAAGAGTTTTAACTTATAATGATGAATTATCAAAGAAAATGTTAATTCGCAATGAAATAAAAAGGACTTAACCAAGATTTTTAATTTTCAAGCCTAAAAAAGAAATTTTCTTAAAAAAAAAAAAAAATTTGCAATCGAAAATTTTTTTTTTTCAATAAGAAAGTTAATGGTTCATGTTTTATCCCAAGAGGATTATAATTTTAAATTAGGAAAAATAGAAAATTAACAAAAAAAATTTATTTTTAGCCAAAAAGTTGATTTTTTTTACCGAAATAATTTAACGTTCAGCTGAATCGATAATTCTTGAACAAAAATAAATCCTAAAGAATGTTGCTTCACTTTCACCAAATCAACTAAAACAAGATTAAATTGTCAACGAAAAATGTAACGTGTGATATTTCAACCAAAAAAGATTTAATTTTTAAATGAAAGAAATTTAATTCAATAAAAAAACATGAAATTTAATTTTAACAGTTAAATCTTCAACCAAAAGAGAATAATTTTCAACCGAAGAGTTTTAACTTATAATGATGATTTGTCAAAGAAAATGGTAATTCTGAATGGAATAAAAAGGACTCAACCAAATTTTTTAATTTTTAAGCTAAAAAAACGAATTTTCCAAAAAAAAGTTAAATTTGCAATCGCAAAATATGTATTTTCAACAAGAAAGGTAATGGTTCATGTTTTAACCAAAAAGGATTATAATTGCAAATTAAGAAAAATATAACAGATGCATTTTGAACCAAAAAAGGTTAAATTTCCATTAAAACTCACGAATTTTCAACTAAGCAAGATTTTTAAGTAAAGAAACAAAAATTATTATTGAAATTTTTGGCTAGAAAGACGAATTTTTTGCAGATAGTTAAATTTTTATCCCAAAAATATTAATGATTTAAAAGTTTTTTAATTTTTAGCCAAAAAGTTAAATTTTTTAGAAAAATGATTTTACCTACAGCTGAATAAATAATTTGTGAACAAAAATAAGTCTCAAAGAATGTTGGTCTACTTTCAACAAATTAACTAAAAAAATATTTTAATTTTTAGATTAAAAAAAATTTAATTTAATAAAAACCCTGAATTTTCATTTAAATAGTTGAATTTTCAACCAAAACAGAGTAATTTTTAACCAAAGAGTTTTAACTTATAAAGGTGAATTATCAAAGAAAATGTTAATTCTCAATGGAATAATAAGGAATCAACCAAATTTTTTCATTTTCAAGCTAAAAAGAATGTACCATCTCGTACTTTAACAAAAGCGATTAATTTTTTAATAAAAAAGGGTTGATCTAAAAAAAAAACTAACCAAAAAGATTAGTTTTCCACCAAAGAATAGTTTTCAACTAGGCAGTTGCAATTTTAACCAAACTAGATGAAATTTGTATTAAAACACATTAACTGTCAATTAAAAAAGTTTTTCAAGTGAAAAAAGAAAAAAAAAATTTTTTAAATTTTAATCTTGTGCCAAAAAGTTTGTTTTTTTACCAAAATAATTGTACAAAATAAAATTATAAAAAAATAAATAAAAGATGAATTATCAACGAAAATTTTAACACCTGATATTAAAAAAAAGATTCAATTTTTAAGTCAAAAAAAGTTGAATTCCAAAAAAGAACCAACCAACATAGACGAATTTTCAACTAAAGAGACTTTGAACCCAAAAAGACGAATTATCAAAATAGTTAATTCTCATTTAAGTGGAAAAGATTCAAGTAAATGTTAGAATTTTTCAAGTCAAAAAGACAAATTTTCTGAAAAAAAATTTAAATTTCCAATAGTAAAATATAAATTTTAAAGAAAAACGTTAGAAGTTCATGTTTTAAACAATAAGGATTTTAATTTAAAACTAAGGAAGGTTTAGAAAATCCAAAAAGTCAAAATTTAACTAATCAGTTGAATTTTTGTCCAAAAAAGAAAAAAAGGTCCAGACAAATTATTGTTAAAATTTTTATCTAAAAAGAAGAATTTTGTACAAAAAATTGAATTTTCAACTTATGAATGTTAATGATTAAAAAAAATTTTCATCTTTAAACAAAAAAATGAATGTTATACTTATATAGTTTAAACTTCAGCTGAATAGACAATTCTTGAAAAAAATCAGTCTTAAAGACAGCAGTTCTACTTTCAACAAATTATATAAAGAAAAGAATCATCAACGAAAAATGTTACATCTGATATTTGAACTAAATACTATTTGATTTTTTAATCACAAAAGTATAATTTTATTTAAAAAAAATGAATTTTTATTTAAATATTTGAATCTTCAACAAAACCAGATTAATTTTCAAAAAAGAGAGTTTTAACTCATAAATATGAATTATCAAATAAATTGTTAATTCTCAGTAGAATAAAAAGAATTCAACAAAAATCTTTGACTTTTTAAACGATATAGAAGAAATTTTCTTAAAAAAATGTAAATCTTCAATTGTAAAATATTAGTTTTTAAAAAGAAGGACATGAATTTGCAACCAAGAAAGATTTTTTGGTCAGGAAAGAAAAAAGTTCCAAAAAAATTGTATAAATTTGGTTATGAGAATACGATTTTTCTACAAAACAGTTAAATCTTCATCCCAAAAATATGAATGATTAACAAAAAATGTTAATTTTCAAGCCATTAGTGTATTTTTCATCTAAATTATCAAATTTTTGATAAAAAATACGAAAATTTTACCAAGAAAGTTGAATTTTCAATCAAGAATTTAAATAAAGACTTTTCAAACAAAAATAATTACAGTTAAAAAAAATATTTAGATTTTGCTAGACCTATTAACACATTAACAATAAAATTTCATCAAACTCAAGCTATTTTGTTTATAATTTGTTTTTTCTTATGCTGAAAATTAATTTTTTAGTGAAAATTTAACAAGTTTAGTTAGAACTTGAACTTTATGTTAGGAATTTGTTTGCTCCTTTTTTTGGTTAAAAATTAATTATTTTTTACAGAAAATATAACTATTGAATATTTAGTAAAATAAATGCGTTTTTATTAAGAAACCCAATTTTTTGCTAGAAAATAATCTTCCAGGTTGAAAATTAATCCTTTTTAATTGAAAATTTATTTTTTTCTCAATAATTTGTCTTCTTTTGTAGGAAATTATTTTCTTGTTTGAAAATTGATTTCTTTTGGGTTTAAAATTCAGCAGTTTTAACTTATAATAATTATATTTTAATCCAATTATTTTTGAAATGAAAAAAGATAAAAATTGTTTTATTTAGTTGAAAAATAGTATTTTTGGTAGAAAATTAATCTTCTTGTTTGGACGTTTATCTTTTTGGTTTAAAGGTTCTAGTATTTCAGTGAAAACTTCTTCTTTTTGATGGAAGATAAAACTACTTGGTTAATATTGAAACTAATTTTTTTTCAACTAATCATTTTTTTAAGTGAAAAATAAATCTTTTTAAATTAAAACTTTACTATTCAACTTTCTAAATAAAACAGAATAATTTCTATCAAAAAGTTGAATTTCCAACCAAAATATTAGTGACAAAAATATAAATCTTGCGATAAATAAATCGTAATCTTGTCTAGGAAATGAAGTTAATTTTTCATCGAATTGATTAAAATTTCAGACCCTGATTTTAATAAAAGTGATTTTACAGTTTAAAAATATTTATAAAATCATAAATTAAAGTACTAACTGGGCTTACTGCGTTCCGTTTCCGAGGGTGCTGCTGCAGGCAAAGCCACTGCTATTGCGGCAAACATCAAAATGAGCTTCATGATTGTCCAAAGCAAAGCTGAAACACAAAATTATTTGAGCATCATCAGTATACAAATACTAATTATTATGTTTGTATCAAAATACTGACAAACAGAAATGTTTGCCTTTCTTCAATATTTTTTGAAAATTTACTAGAAACTAAAAAAAAACATGAATCTAACTGAATAATTTGGGAAATACACTCTGAAATATTTTATTCAAATTTTTTAAAACACAGGATGAAGCAAGGGAAAAGAAAAGAAAATGAAAATAACTAAGAATTAAAAAAGTGTTGAATGATTGCCGAAACGTTGGTAGATTTTTCTTTATAATAAATTCTTATCCTAATGAGCAAGTATTGGTTTAATTTAAAATATTTTTATAAATTAAATCTACACGGTTTGAGGCTCCCTTAGTCAGAAAAAACTATTTTTACGAAGGTGTCTGTCTGTCTTTAGTCTGTAGTATGTAGTTTGTATCGTGCAGGCAAGATAACATTGGAAAGGTTGATCAGATTGTCTTCTGCTTTGGTAATCATTTTTTTATGCCTGAATAAAGGGAATGAGTTTTTAAACCA
>JAAAKG020135668.1:0-10053 GCA_010014905.2 Druon quercuslanigerum | reverse complement strand
TAATATTTATCATTATTAATTACATAGATGACATATCCAAGTTACAATCACTAGTATGTTATTTGTTTAAAAAATCTCAAAATTGAACTTAAAATCCACTCAGAAAAATGTTCGTTTGAATCAAATTCTTTTTTTAGTATAGGGTCGAATAAGTTTCTGATTCTAGGAAATACATTTATTTTTTCTAAAGTGAAATATTCCATACTGATTATTATTAGATTATTAATATTATAATAATTCTAAAATTTTAATTAACTACAAAAATCGTATTGCCAATTTTCTTGTAACATATCTGACCTTAAAAAATGTATAATTAATTTTAACTATTAATTAAATTAATTATTTTACATAAATTCGGATTTTTGATTAATGATCGTCCACTTTAAGGAAGTTTTCACCTAATTTTAATTACATTTATTTAATAAACAAATAATTTCGTTGATGGAGGTTTCAATTTTTATGGGGAAAGGCAACATTTTTTTAAGGCCAGTTGTAAAATGGTAAAATTAAGTAAAAATTGTGTTTACATTTTTAAAGCTAATATCTTAAACACTAAAATAGCTGCCTGGGGCAAAAAACAATAATATCGTGGATTCTGGAAGACATTGGTCCTTATGAGGACCAATCGCTACAAATGTACATGACTTATAAATAATCTTAAACGTGCGATTAAGTACGATTTTAATTTTTACAATAAATACTGACGAATGATATTCGTTAATTTTATAATTAAGGCCAGTTAACGTTGCATGTGAAAGTTGGGAGGCACTTTATTAATTTATTTATAAATTCGGAATGAAATTAAATACCCATTAAGTTTGAGCAAATATTTTAATAACAAAATGATTATTATACGAATTATTGAGCCAAGAATATTTTTATTCTCCAAATATTGAGCGGGTTTTGAACTTAAAGTTATTTTTCACAAAATTTATTTTATTTGATAAAGTTCGAGAAAATGCATTTTTAAGTGAATACTGCTGAATACGCATAATGGGCATTTGAGCGTTTGTAGTGAGCAAAAAAAATTGAAAACAGATTGATATAAAAAGAGCAGAAAAAGGCAAAAATTGAAATTATTATTATATTTAAATTAAAAAAAATAAAGGCACGAGCCTTGGGGACGAATGAAAAATCCCGAAAAAATATAATTCCCAAAAAAGAAAATATTTGCAATAGAAATAGAACCAAATAAATTTTATAATATCACCGAATTTGAAAATTTCTAAATAATGAAATATCTGACAGTCAAATTTCCAACACTAGAAACTTTTCAAAGTTGAATAATAAATTTTTTTATCAATATTTTTTAGTTATTAAAAACTCAATAATAAAATATTTCGATGAAAAACTTGTTTAAAACGATTCATGTATTTTTTCAAATGATTGTTAAAATTTTCCAAGTTGGGATTTTTATATTTGAGCAATTTTCTATTTGGAATATTTTATTTTTCGGAAATTTTAAATTCGTCCCAGTAGAACTTGAAAATTTCAAAGTTATAATTCCCGAAAAAGATAATCATAATTATTCGAATTAGAAAAAAAATAGAAAATTGCCGACAATTTAAAATTTAGGAATTTGAAAATTTCCAAATTTAAATCATTAATAAAATTCTTTTTTGCAAATATGATTTACTTAATAACAATGCTATGAAAAAAATACTTCGTTCAAGGAAAAAATGTAGAAAAACAGTATATTGTTTAAATTTAAAATTACAATAATTGATAAAAAAAATTTTTAATGCAAGTTTTTTTTTTAAATTTGCATCATGCTTTTTCTTAAATTATTGCTTTTATAAATTATCAGAATATTTTATTATTGTACTTCTAATGAATAAATATAATTTGTAATTAAATAATTTTTTATTTGTTTTAATTCGATCATTTTCTAGTGTTAAACATTATATGATTCGGGAATTTTTAAAAATTGTTAATATTTTCAATTGTTCAGGAATTTTATTATTTAAAAACTTTCCAAGTCCAGATTTTTATATTTCGAAAATTAATATAATTCCCGAAAAAGTAAATATTTGAAATGAAAAATTGCAGAAATGATAAAATTGTCGAAATCTACAAATTTTAAATTAAAAAAATTCTGGACAGTTTATAGTGTTGCCAAATTTAAACAATTAAAGAAATTGTTTCAAAAATATTATTCATTTACTGTAAATACAGTAATGAAATATTTAGACTAAAGAACAGTTTTTAAGTTGATTATGCTTTTTTAAATTGTTGTTTCGCTTTAAAATAAGAATAATTGAAAAAAATATATTTTTCAATAAAAAGTTTTTGTGACTTAATGTTATTTTTAATTAAAAAAATAATTTAAAAAGATTGAGCAGTTAAAAAACTTTTTTGATCAAAATGTTTCATTTTTATATCATTTTAAACTAAATAATATTTTGTAGTTTAATTCGGCTATTTTCTCTCGGTAATTTTATTATCCGGGAATTTTTCAATTCAAATAATAATTTTTTTTTCGAGAATTTTTACAGTGTCGTAAATTTTATTTTTCGGGATTTGCAGTCGTCCTGAGCAGACTTGTGGTGATTTATAAAAAGTTGTTCATTCTCTGATTAAACAAAAAAATTTCTAAAAAAAAAACTTCTACATGCAACGCAACTGACCTATGCAAAACGAGATGCTTGTACTCGATTTTGCTCTGAAGGCCTTTCTGGACGGATTGGCTGATAGGGAATAAACAATAAATTTTATTCTAATTTATCACGATATGTGTCTTAAATATTTAGACTTAAGGATAAACGTATACGATCTGTACAAGGTCGCCTGGAAAGCGATGAAAATTAATTCGAGATTGAGATTTTTCATTGATGGAGTTTATCCCTTTCGAAAGAATTTTTCAGACTTAAAGTCTTAATTCGAGAGATCACAGTAAGTCCCTTATTTCCCTTTTTGCCACCCATTTTTCCTAAAATATCCTATAATCCACACGGTCGAATTTCTCATACACTTATTGCAAAGCTCACTTATTCCAAGTCTCTCACGCTCAGATATTCCAAGTGGCGAAGCCCCTTCACCTTCCACCATGGTCACTGTATGGTCACGCCCGCGTCAGTGTCTGATCAATTAAAAAATGAACAGTTTAATGCTTGCAGCGCGCGCATCAACACAAGACTGTGGCAGCCAATGAACGTCGTTTGACGACTCACGGTAGAGTGGGGAGGTCACAGACTTGAAATATCGGAATGTTTGCGTTTCTCGCTCATTGGAATAAATGAAATTTCACTGTATTAAAAAAATGCGATTTAAAATTACAAATTTTAAATCTATATAACTCCATACAATGGTCATAAAAGTGAAAAATCAGTTTTTCTTACTTTTCAGTTGAATTTCAAACGGTATGTATGTAAAAAATGCTCAATACAATATAGTGGAAATTTGAGTCCTTTTTTATTTAATATGTCGCCAAAAACTTTATTCACTACGGGTTTAAAATTTAGATGAAAAATGAGATTTTTTTTAAATATCATGGTAGAAAAAAAACAGTTGATTTTTCAAAAAAAAAAATTTTTCAGTCAAGAAAAAAAATTCAATCGAGTTGTTGAATTGCCAAGCCAAAAATAAGAATTTTCTATGAAACGGTTTAATTTTTTACAAAAAAAGGAGTTAATTTTGAAGTAAATAGAGGGATTTTCAACAAAAAAATGTAAGTCTTAATCAAATAGTAGAATTTTTTACCAAAACAGTTAAGTTTTCAAACAAAAAAGACAAACTAAAAAAAATTAATAGAATTATCAACCAAATAATTGAATTTTCAAAAAATAATTGAACTTTCAATTCAAAAAAAAGTATTTTCTACAAAACAGTTACATTTTCATTTAAAAATTTAATTATCATCCAAATAGTTTAATTTTTGTATCACAAAGCCAATTTCTAATTGAATAATAGAATATTTTTCCAAAATAGTTGAATTCTTGATCTAAAAAGATAAGTTATCAAAAATTGATTTTTTTAACAAAACAGCTGGATTTTGTAACAAAAAAGACCACAAAAAAATCGAATATTGATATAATATTGATTTTTCAACAAAAGAATAATTTTACAGTCAAAAATAATAAAAAACTTCAACCTGTTTGTTGGAATATCAACGACGATTTTGAAAAAAATTTGCTTTTACAACCAGAGTTGAATTTTGAACAAAAAAAAAAAAGAATTTTTAACAAAAAAATAGTTGAATTTTTAATAAGAAAAGATTTTCCAGTCTAGAAATAAAATTAAACCACTTTGTTAAATTTGTATGCAAGGAAGACGACATTTATACAAAAAATTTCAATTTTTATTTAAAAAGTGTATTTTGAACAAAAAACTTAATTTTCAATCCAAAAAGACGAGTTCAAAAAATGCTATTTCCAACAAAACATGGTAAATTTTCAGCCAAACAAAAACTACAAAATTACAAAAAACAACAAGCAAACAAAAATCGGTTAGTTAATTTTTCAACAAAAGAAGATTTTTCAGTCAAAAAAATTAAAAAGCTTTAAACAATTTCTGAAATTTTCAACCCAAAAAGGTTACTTTCCAACTAAGTAGTTGAATTTTGCGTTTCATGTGTTTCTTTATTTTTATTCATGGAAAAAAATACTCACGAAAATATAGTAGTTGAAAAAAATTTAATTTTCATATTTTTCTATATTTTCTTAAGTCTTTTTTGCCAAAATAATATTAAGAGAACAGGTAAAACTCGAAATTCGATCAATTTTTTAATTTAATTTTTCTTTTAAAAAGGTTTCACTGCAGGTTTTAAAATTTAGACTGAAAATCAGAAAAACTGCTATTTCAAATCGCATATATTTTTATGTTATTTAAACAACAAAAAAACAAAGTTAGATTGACTATCCAATTAATTTATTTGAAATAATTTCTTTAATACTTTCAAAATTTTCCAAAAATACTTTCCCTAGAATTACTCTGCGGAACCACTGTGATCTCTGGAAATTAATAAAAATTTATTATTTAACTTTTTTTGAAAATTGATCCAAATTATTTTAGCTGAACATGAAATGTAATAAAAATTATTTCTTTCGATCGGGTTTCTCGTATAAAAAAAAAAGGATTAAGTCACACAGCCGCACGGTTCCATGATTTTTTCATCACTGAAAAATTAATCTCTAGCCTGTATAATATGAGCTTTCCAAATACGGAATCTGATAACTGCGGCTAATATCCTAATTTTAAAATACTAAATTACTCATTATCGTTTTAGGGAGACTTACTAAAATAATTGAAAAAAATGAGTTTTTTTTTAAGTACACTAGTGCGTTTTGACAGTTTGTACATTTTTTAAACAACATAAAATTAGATAACTCGGTAAAATTTAAAACAATATCTATTCCAATTTTCTCCTGACATTTTCCACGTATCCTGCTCCCTAAATCTACATTATACTATACTGAACGCTCGCTCATTCCAAGGCTTACTTATTCTAAGTATCTCACGTTCGGATATTCCAAGTGGCGAAGCTCCTTCACACCCCCCCCCCCCCCACTGTCCCTCTGCGGTCTCGCCCACGTCAGTGACTGAGGCGCGCGCATTGATACAAGACAGGGACAGCCAATCAACGTCGCTTGAAAAAATCACCTTACGGCTTGCGGTAGAGGTGGGGGCCCCTGCAGACTTGGAATATTCGAATGTTTACGTTTCACAGCCCTTGGAATGAGCGAGATTTCACTGTATTAATATCTTTAAATTTTAATTCATTTTGATTAAATATTAAAGCTATTAAGAATTTCCAGTGGAAGTTGTCGACCCTAACAACAAATATTTTTAAACATCAAAAACATAAATTTTTGTTTGAATTAGGACCACTTGAAGTCCCAGCAATCGAAGAATTATTTTCATTAAAAATTGGATTGGTGTCAGTCGTTTGACTTATATCTGGAATAACTTTTCGACTTTTTCGAATCAAAGGTTCGCGAAAACGAACCTTTTTAAGCAAATTTCAGAGGGAGCTTTCCCTTTTATGCCTTGTTTGTGAAGTCTCCGGACTGTTTGTCATTGCCAGATTGTCGTAAGCATATCCCAAAAAATTATCTTCACTTGCATTATTTTTGGATAAATCAGTACTTGTAGTACTTGGTGTTCCATCGTCATTAGTCATTCTTTCAGAAGCAGACACACTTTGGCTTATTGTTGGCATTGTCAATTTTAGACCATTTTGTTTTGGAACTCCAACCTCCACATCGTCACGAACTTTATTCGTATGTTTCGTCACCTTCTGTATGAATAGAGAAAATATTATTATTTTATTAAAATCCTCAATTTGGTACATTTGAAATTGTCTTAGACGAGTTTCGAGAATTTTTTACAGAATTTATAATCTATAACCAAGTAATCGCAGTCCCTACATCCGTTTTGAGCAGATTGTAATTCCGCACCCAAGTACCTGCCTACGGCCCCCCCGCTACGTGACTTCCCCCACTGCGCGGCTTCCCCTCTCAAAGGCATTCTGCTGCCGCCGAACCTGGTGAGCGTGAGTCCCTTTGTATCTAATTTTGTGTAATGCGATTGTGTGAGAAATGAACCAAATTTATGATATTAGTTTTTTAATACAATTTTTTAAATTCAAGGGCTAAACAATTTTATATTTCCAAAACAAACAAAAAATGAAAATGAAAAACATAAATTTTTAACAAATAAAATTAATTTTTGATCGAAAAACACAATAGTGCAATCAAATGGTTGAATTTTTAACTTTAAAAGATAAGGTTTCGACCAAAAAAAGACTAGTTTAATTTACAGTCAGAAAAATTAATATTCAGCCACAAAAAACCGATTTTGCAAAAAAAAATTAATTTTGAACCAGAGAATCGAATTTTTAACTAAAATGATGATTAAAATGATGTTAAATTTTCTACCCAGAATATTTATTTTCTAATAAAAATATTTGTAATAAAAGACAAGCCCTTTCAACAAAATATCTGAATTTTCAATTAAAAAGACCAAAATTGCAATACAAGATGCAATAATTAAATTTTTAGACAAAAAATGTATTTTCATTTTACAAAATTAACGAAAAACCGAATATTTAAGCAATAGAATAAATTTTCAACTCAAAATACAAATTTAGAATTAAAAATGGAACAGTGAAATTTTCAGGTTTAAAAAATTAATTTTTAACCAAAAAAGGACGAAGTTTCAACTAAACAATTGATTTTTGATCAAAAAATTATATTTTCTAATGAAATTATTTAATTGTTAACAAATAAAATTAATTTTTTAACCAAATAGTGAAACTTTTATCAATTAGATTAACTTTCTACCAAAAACCATGAATGTTAATTAAAATACATGAGCCTTAAACAAAATGGTTGAATTTTTAAGCAAAAAGATTACTTTTATACCAATAAACTCAAATCTTTAATAAAATTCATTTTTTTAAACCATGTAGTTACATTTAAAAAAAAATTTATTTTATACTCAAAAATATATAAATTTTCAACCCAGTAATTGAATTTTTAACCAAATAGTTAATTTTTTTAACCAAAAAGATCAATTTTCGAGAAAGGCTCTTAATTTTCTATCTAAGAAACGAAGTTTCAAGATAGTACATGAATTTTGAAGGAAAAAAGGCAAATCCTTACCAAAAATGAAATAGTTAAATTAAATTCAATTAAAACAATAATTTCTAAGCAAAAAACTGAATTTTCAAGAAAACAATTAAATTTTGAACCCAAACATTTTCAACTAAAATAAATAATCTTTAATCAGAACATCAAATTCTTAACTCTTAAATTTGAATAAATTATTGAAAATATTACACGTAATTTATTTTAGTAATTTTTGCTAAAAATTGAGATTGCAGTACTTTTAGTTTCACTGGAAATTAACATTTTTAAATAAAAATCATCATCAATATTTTCAATTTTCAACAATTTTAGGTTATGTTATTTTTTATACCCGAAATGGGTATTTTTAATAATAAATTATTAGATTTCAACATTCAAGAATTTGTTAAAAATTTATATTTTTTATTTTCTCAGCGTTTTCTTACTAGAAATTAATATTTTAAAAAATAACTCGATTTTTTAACAATTTTAGGTTATGTTCGCGTTTTATTTCAAAAATTTGTATTTCAAAAAAATCATTTTTCAATGTTTTCAATTGAAACCATTCAATCATTTTCAATTTCCAGGAGTTTCCTAGTTTAATATCTATACATTTAAAAAAAGATTTCCAATTCTGAAAAATACTGCTATGTCAAGTTAGTATTTTTTGTCATAAATTTGTGGTACGTTTCAAAAAAAATTATCAGATTTAAGAAAATATTTACAATTTTCCAAACATCTTTAGGTAGTGTTTGTGTTTTTAACTGGAAATTGACATTTTTTTTTTAAATTAAATTTTTATTGAAAAATTATTAAGATTGAAAGCAGATTCATCGTTTTGTACAATTTTTTATATCGAAAATTGGCATTTCAAAACAAAAGTCTTTATAATTTGAACTAAATTCAGAATCATATAACAGTTTTGGATTAGGGTAATTTCCTTTTTTTTTATAAATTTGTATTTTTAGTCAAAAATTCGGGTACGATTGTAGGAACAATTTAAGGTTATGCTAACGTTATTTTTCACCCTAAATCAGTTATTTTGAATAAAAAGCATTTCATTTAATAGAAGGTATAAAATCTTAAAAAATTGTCAGTCATGTTATTTTAACGGTTTTCGTCGAAAATGATAATTTTTAAACAATAAGGTAATCATAAGCTTTTTCAGATTAATAATTCTTAATAAATTTTTATTTTTATTTTATAATAATTATCATTCAGCATTATTAAATTCGCCATTTTTATACCGGAAAGTGGTATAGATTTTGAAAAAGATTGACAAATTTGGAACAATTTTAGGTTATGTCTAATATTGCTATTTTAATACAAACAATCTTTAGATTCAAAAGAATATTTACAATATCTGAACAATAATAAGGCATTTAAGCATTGTTCACCGAAAATAGATTGTTATAAACAAAAATAATTTGAATGCATAAATTCAACTTACAATTTTAAACAACTTTAGGTTATGTTAGTGTTTTCCGTCGGATACTGGTATTTTTGAATAAAAATGCAACGCTTTGATTCTTTATACAAAAAGCTTATATAATGATTCTGATTAATTTTATATTAATTTTTTTTTCAAAAAAAATCTCGTTTTTAGAAAAAAGTCCTCCTGTTCCCTACAATAGCGTTAAAAAATAGCGATTCCAAAATTTTAAATTTCGAAAAATAAAAAAAAAAGTTTAGCTTGTAGATAATAAGAAGACGGAACTTTATTCACTTTAAAGTTTTTTTAGATGCACATTTTTAATACTAAAATTAAAGAAGAGAAATGAATTTTTTTCCAAATCCAATTATTTTTTAAGACAGAAATCATAACAACTGAGCCAAATATTATTGAAAATGTTTGAAATTTGGTGTAAACATGCATTATACTCTAGCGTTGTGTGAAAAAGAAATAAAAAAATTAAATTAGCAATTAATTATTATTGAAAAAGTGAGTTCAATTTATTTTTATTTTTTAGGATTTACTAGAGACGAGTTATGGCAATTTACGATTTAAAAAATATTTGAATTCAGAGAAATTTTAATTTCACTTTTCAAAAATTCAAAAAACAGATTTTTTCTTAGTATAAAAACCCCCAAATAAAATGTCCGGTTTTTATAAATCATTATGAATAGTGAATGCCAATCTGTTGAATTTTTTATTCAAACATTACTTACATACCAGCCATTTTTTTCTAAAAGTTTTCTGGGCGAAAGTTTTCACTTTTTTCCACTTGATTAATGTCCTGGTCAGTACGAAAATGATTGCAAGTAAGGAGATGCATGTGAGTGATAAAGAAATTTTCAGAAGAGTCCACTGCTTCTGAATTTCATCTGAAATAAAAAAATTCTATAAATAATACATTTTACGTAAAAATCTATAAAAATCATAAGTTTTAAAATTAATAAGTTGTTTTAAAAATTAAACTTGGATACTTTAATTTAATTTTAATTATTTTAATTTTAAAAATAAATTTTTATTACAATAATATAAACT
>JAAAKG020135667.1:0-13453 GCA_010014905.2 Druon quercuslanigerum | reverse complement strand
AATGGTGAGAGGCAAGGAGACTCACCGTAATTAAGCACCCCAAATGGAGTTCAAAAACGTACTGCAACCTCCTCGTGGTGGGCCCCGGAAACTAATTTTTATAGGCTAACTTCAGGCGAAAATGAGTAAAATATTTAATGCAATATCAAAACCAGTATATACAATTTATATCGATTTGTGATGTTCCAGGCCTCGGGGTCCTGTTATGCGCTATACGCAATACAGGCACGGCACCCTGCGCCAGAGATTGCTTTTTTAAGCCATGAAGTACCCTTACGAAAAATTTGGGAAAAATATATGTTGAAGTAGACAATAAGAGCATTTTTTCAAAGAAAAAACTAGAGGTTTTGAAAATTTAATAATTTTTTTTTTTCTAATTAGTCTTACAGGTGACTATAACATACATTTCGATCATCAAAATCGGTTGGGTAGTTTTCGAGAAAAATGAATTTTTTCATTTTACTTTCCTTGTAGGAATTTCATGTCACATCAATGTCCATCTATAGTGGTAATATAAACTTGATACGTGCGGGGGAAACTTTTGTATACTTACACTCCTAGGCCTTTTTCGTTATCCATATCTTTCAAGGGAAGTTCATCAATAGGAAGCTGCTCTTCCACTTTTATTTTGATAGCAGCTATTTCAATAGCCGAAAGCAATCTGTTTAGAGACATTGAGCGTTTTTGATCTGCCGGATTCTGCTCATTTATTTTTGTGGCTATGTCTGGGTATTTAAGTAAGAAGAGTCTATGATGTTCTCTCCTCACACTTTTCCCGCATTTCTCTGCCAAAAAATAAAGGCGAATAACATCTCTATTCATATTTTATGTCCATTTCCGTCGATTTTTTGATTGCTGAACCTCTTCACCTGTCTCTGTTTGTATAAGGCCATCCACCTCTGGAGGATGTGGTGGTGTTGGATCATCAACAGGTTGAGGAAGAACATTAATTGCCCCTGCTTAACCGTGTGACGCGGCTTCCTCTAACTGATATTCATTGCCGCCGTTTTCCACGCCAAATCAACGTGTTGCTTAACCTCCACTGCTCGATCTTCTGTGATTAATGTCTTAGTGCGATCAAATCCTCTTCCATGGTGGTATTTCTCTTGATAACCTCCCACAGTATTTCTGTCTAGGTGGTTGGCTCCAAATAGCTAACTCTAGCCGAAGCATCCTCAGCAGGCACAGCTTACCGTTTGTCGCAAATATTCTTGCTGGCCAGCAGTTTATTTAGTGAGATCTGCCTGAAGATATCGCAGCTCACTATCAGCACTGTCCTGCATGTTATGGACCCCATCGGCGGCTCCAGGGGCGCCTCGACGATCCTCGGGAAGCGACAAGTGTTTCAATATCTTTAATATACACTCCATCATTTACGAGTTTTGGTGTTTTGCTTAGTCCCTATTTTTTCGTTGTCTGCCTGTCTGGCATGGGAAATCCTGTCAGTAGCAGTGCTACCGCCATCATAGCCATTAAAGTCATTAGAGAGAAGCTCAAACCCTACCGCGACATCAACACGAGAACACCTTTGGTAGGGGAAACACGTTCGGTAGGGAGAACACCTTCGGTAAGGAGAACACCTTCGGTAGGATAACACCTTGGGTGGGGAGAACACCTTCAGTAGGGAGAACACCTTTGTTAAGATGGTTTTACGGTAGAGCCCAAAAGTGCTTTCTGCTGTCTGCAACCAGAGGCCAACCATCTTTCATTCTGATGTTCCTCAGACAGGCAACTGTTAATATCTTTAGTGACATACCTACTGGAAATAATTCAACTGGCTCGGTAGAGTCTCAGGATTTTCTATCGCTAGATTGTTCAGTGTCTCAAAGCACTCCGAAACTAGTAGCGACGTGGTAGTTTTTCCATTCAGGGCCGTTATAGCAGTCCTGATATCTGAAAAGATACGAATGTTTTTTTTATTGTCATACTCATTTGCCTTGTAATCGTACTGGAGCATGGCCATAATCTCAGATTGTAGAACTGTGGCGTAGGACGCAATCGCGATTTTGAAGCCCATTCCTCCTGCGTTCTTCTTATTCCTGAAGCCAACTATAAACCAGTTGTATCCATCACTGGAAGGTTGGGCCTCGCCGCGATGCTGATTGGTATCCGCACTTCTGTCGAGATACTGCTATCGTTTATCATATTTAATTTCCAGACCGCCTTCGCAGCCACGGCCTTGACGGTGAGATGAAGGGTCTCCAAAGCTATTGTGCCCCCAGAGTCATCGTGGGTGTCGACTTCGAGGCACCAGTGATGCCTCTCAGAATCAGTTTCCTGATCATTATCTGTCAAGTCCTTACAGTAGACAGTTCGACCCTGCTCCACCAAACCACCACCGCATAAGTAGGTTAGCCTGGGTCGCAGAAATGTTTTGTAGATCCACATAAATGTCTTTGATTCTAATCCCCAGGTTTTTCCTATGGCTCTCCTACAGAGACAAATAGTCGCTACTAGCTTCTTGCACTTGTTTTCCAGGTGGTCGTTCCATGACAGCTTCTTATCCAGAATGACTCATAGATTGACCGATAATCCCGTGTTCTTACACCACGAATTTGCTATCCCTAGGGCTTGCTGCATTACTCTGAAGAGCGCAGCCAGATGCTGGCCGCGCACTATAACCAGCATATCGTCCGCGTAGCCTATAACGTGTTTGCTCTTACTCGTAATGCACTAGCAAGCAACACAGCAGGGGCAATAAAACGCCTTCCTGATATCTGATCACCTTCCAGATGTGTAATTAAAGGCTCCTTCAGTTTCCATAAAGTTTCCAATCATGAGACCTTTTCGCTTCAATTTGTTCTTTAATTAGGTATACGTCTCCGCTTAGGACCATCGCGGTCGATTGGCCAGCACTATAGGCGTTTTGATCCTTGCTAAGTGGCCTACTTGACAGGACCTTATCGCGTATATATCTATCCACAAGGCTTTTCACTGTTCTTAGTAGGAAAGATGTGAGGTGAAGCATAAGTGATTATCACCATACGGTCTCTCAAATATAGCTCTAGAGCTATGTTTAAGAGACAGCGTTCAATCTCTTCGCCAGTAACAAGCCCTTGGTTTAACTCGCCTTATACGCCCCGCTAATGCCCTTATGTTATCTCGAAGCAACTAAAGTTTCTGGATTAGCGATATACCTGTGTGACTCACAGTCATGTCTCTCTGCAGAACTGTAAATGCGCCTTCGCTGTGGGTCTTTACGCTGAACCTTTACAAGTCTTTGTCTTGACCACAGCCTTGTATAGACAAGTTTTAGCCGCTATGTCTGCAGCAACAAATACAAAGACCCGTTCCGTACAGAAGGAGGTCTCGATTTTTGGCCATTGATCCAGGGACACTCATTCGAGCGCCCTCCAGATAGCCTTCCAGAAGAGGATAGTCCTCTCGGCAGCTGTAACTCCAGCCCCCAAGGACTCACTGTTCACCGGCTGCTGGTCTGTCTTTTGCCTCTTTATAGCCCCCCCCCCCCCTTAACGGAAGGTATCCTCCGAGCTTTTTTCTCTCTTCTGGGCTTAGGTGCTGGTTAACGCCGTTTGTAGTCGCCGATATTTCACTGACTGCTTCCGTTTTTATAGCCTTATTCAGAGGGACCGTCAATCCCTCAGCTCTCATGAAAGTTGGGAGCACAGCTGCCAACGGAGTTTGGCTTGCCGGAGAGACAGATTGGTAGGAAAAGGTTATTTTAGACCCGTTCGAGCTCAAACCCTTTCCCCCCCTCACTCATCGTTTTCCTTGCGTTATTGTCACTATCTCTTGTGCTTCGCCATTGAAGAGCGTACTTTTGAGGAAACATTTGGGATGATCTTAAAATCTATGCTAAAAATAAGAGGCAACTAAACTTAGCTCTAGGGATTGTCGAGGAATGCTGTAAGGAGATTTTACATAGATTTCCTGATAGTAATTTGAATCACCCGCCCGAAATCTCACAGTTTCGAGATTTTTGTCGGCTGCTGCTCTCCAAAATAAATGCATTTGTTATTATAATGACATATTACACATATTTTACGTGCAGAAAACTATAAAATACGTAAATATAGGGTCTAATTTATTATAAAATTAAAATGTTTGTCTACAAAAACCTTTTTTTGGTGAAAAAATAAAGAATTGCTGCTTTTTACCACGATTAACAGTAATTACCGGTAAATACTTGTATTGTAAGGTATTACCGCGTACAGGCCGAGAAGCGCCCATCGGTAAACTTTCAGAAATTTTCTATAATCAATAAAGGAATACTTCTACGGTTAAAGGGCCAACGTTTGAGAATTAAGTTTGAAAACAGATCCTTTAACAGTTAAAGTGCTAGACGTTTAACTAAGAATCGTTTCAGCGATAAGCGACTCTACTTTAACGCGTAAAAGGTGCAGTTTGATGGTTAAAATAGGATGCACTCTTACCGTAAAATAATTTACAAGAATTTATTCGTGCAAGGTTTGCATGTATCTAAATGAGAGCTACTGCTACACTTCGATCATGTTTCTAATTATCCATGATGCGTTTTGGAACATTGCACGGCTTGAATATTAAAAATGAAATAATATTTTCATTAAATATAAGATTTTAATTATGGATTTCATGGTAAAATCACGAGATGTCACGAATTTACGAGGAAACTTCATTTGTGTAACACTAATAGGTGAGAAATTGGAAATTTACAAACGTTTCATGTCGTTCCGCATCGAGATCTCAGTCTGCTCGGACGTCCATGGAGAGCTGCATTTGCGGGAAAAAACACTTCAGCGGCACGCACTACTTCACTTCACGATAAAAGTAATTATCTTCTAAAGATGAAAAGACGTGACTCTATGATTAAGTCGACAT
The DNA here is from genome assembly GCA_010014905.2 of Druon quercuslanigerum. Taxonomy (NCBI): domain Eukaryota; kingdom Metazoa; phylum Arthropoda; class Insecta; order Hymenoptera; family Cynipidae; genus Druon; species Druon quercuslanigerum. The sequence goes on along the minus strand of JAAAKG020135667.1, from coordinate 8,635 downwards.
AATTTCAGCGTTAAAACTTAATCGTTTGAGAGTGAAACGAATCTGCTTTTAAAGTATCCTACTTTAACGATTAAAGGACCGCCTTTATCGTTTAGAGGAATTTTCTGAGATTGTAGATTTGATATTCCAATTCGGCCGGTAATTTTACACACGAAAAATTAAAATTCATTAACAACCAAATGCTCCAGAATTAGAGGATTAAGGCATCGATAAACAAGGAAAACGAGAAGTGCTTTCGTATTCACATATTATTTGATTAATTATTCTAAATTTTCAATCAACTATAAATTAAAAAACTTACAGTTTCCGTCAGGTTAAAATCAAAGATATTTGGTAAAATTAAAAATTTCGATATAATTACAAATCTCAGGAAAGTGATGTTACCGACTCATGATATTTTTACACGCTCCACAATTCTACTTATGTACCTGCCTGGAACTGCGTCCTAAAACTCTTTGTGGATGGTGTAGTTAATTACTGGGATGAAAGAGAGGGAAGACTCAGCGAAATCGTTTTTCGGCAAATGATATGGTAGATTAGAATCGCGACATGACGGAGCAAGAAACATGGACAGAAGAAAAGCATGAAAAAGATACATTTGCGAACCTGGACCCAAAGTACAAATGGCACGAACAAGCAGTGACCAGAGAAGCAAAGAAAGGCAAAGCCAACGGAGTATACCTGGTAGGCATAAGGGACCATTCATTGCGAGGGATAAAGGTATCAGAATGGGACTATGGATTAATTATAGAAAAGATAGAAAGGAAGGAGAAAGGAAAGATTATAATAATCTACAACAACGTAGAAGTAAGTGTAAACAGGTAAAAAATTAGTAATCTCATGGAATCAGACATTAAAGAGGATGATTGGATGCTGATACCTGGTAACTGGATTGCAAGGATAGGAGAGGATTAAGGGGAAACAAACTAGTTGTTATGAATGGAAAAACCGAAGGGGATGAAAAAGAAACTTGACTGATGTCGGAGCGGGAGGAAGCTCAGTGCTAGACTATGTACTCGCCCTGGAAAATGGAACCAAATAGAAGACCTCAATGTGTTGGACAGCGTGGAATCTGTTCACATGCAAGTGATTTTAACAGTGCGCGACTTGGAATGGGAAGATCTGGATCAAGATGAAAGATGGGAAACCCAGGCCCAGGAAGGAGAAGAGGACGGGAAATTACTGTGGAAAAAAGAAAAGAGAGCATAAATTCAGAATAGGCTATAGGAGAACAATTATTATTATATTAACTATTATTATTATATTAAAAGTATTTAAAAAATTATTAAAAGAACAGCAAAGAAAAGAGGAATGACAAAATCAATAGAAAACCATCAAGGAGAAAACATCACGACAATGATTACGCAAGAATGGAACAGGAGGCAGAAGGAAGCTAAGAAAATACAAACGCGCAGAAGAGGATTCGATGGAAATAAAAGAAGGAAATAATGAGCAAAGGGAAAGAGAGCAAAGAAATTGGGAAGAGGAGGAGGTAGCAGATAGCGATTTCTTGAATGGAGGCTTTAGAGTAGAAGGCGTGATACAGGCGCTGTATAAGATAAAGACCATTAAGACGATAGGGAAGGACGGAATAACCGCCGAATTGTACAAGACTTTACCAGCGGATGCAGTGGTAGATTTATCAAATATTCTGAATCGACTGTGGAAGAAGAGGAAGCTGGCGACCAAATGGAACATCGTATGGATCAACCCAATCTACTAAGCAGGGGATGAAGAAAAACAGAGAACTGCAGGAGATTTGCACTCTTAGACTTAGAATATAATTTGTTACCTACAATATTAGCTGAAATGTTGAGGAAGTTGATAGATAATGAGGGGAAAATAGAAGAAAGCCAAGCAGGATTCAGGAAAAAGAGGGGAACACGAGACCATGTTTTTATCTTGAATTCGCTGATAGGAAATCGATTAAAGAGAGAGAAAGAAAGATTATTGGCGGTCTTTGGGGATTTCAGAATCAAGGAAATATGTAGAGAAACTCAAAACGCGGTCATTGCTGAACAGGGAATCTCGGAGAGCTTTCCGCGGGACCTGGACGAGGAACTGACCAATAGAAAGGAAGGTCTGAGAAAAATGCTGAAAACATTGGAAAAATATTTTAAGAAAAACAAACTGGAAGTCAACGTCACAAAAACAAAAATAATGATCTTCTTGAACAAGAAGAGTCTTGGAACTTCAGTGGGAAAAAGCTCGAAATTGTCAGAACTTACAAGTACTTGGGTTTATGGTTCTCTACGACAGACACATATAGTAGGCACGTGAGAAATATGGCAGGAAAAGCTTAAAAAGCTTCAAACGCTGAATGAGGAATGATAAAGAAGAGTACAATAAAAAGGTTGACGAGAAGACCATACCTGTTAGACACTTTGGTTAAATCGGTATTCATGGACGGCGTGGAGTGTGGGGCTGGCATAAACGGAATGGGAGAAACTTCAAGGAACGTATATGCATATAATATATAATTAGATGATAATGATAATTGGAGATAATGGATATGGGAGCAACTTCTAAAGTGCGTGAAAAAGTGAAAGGAGCCAATTATTCTGGAAGACTGGAATATAGCTACAGAATCTTTGCGATGAGAAAGATAAAACATTAAAGCACATAATACTCTGTGAAATTCAAAGGAAATGTTTCGAAGGAAATGTGTGACCTCACAAGGGCATTTGAAAGAAGGCCAGAAGGATTGCAGCGGGAGAAACAATTGTAAGAGAGGAGCTGGAGAAAGAAGTGGAAGAAGGTGAATATGAGACAATTAAAAAGTGTGCAGAAGAAATTAATGGACTAGAATGTTAGAGTAAGAGAACTATGAATATTTGAATTTAGAATGAATTCAAGGTGTGAAGTGTAAAAAAAATCGCGCTTTTAAAATCAAGAAAAGCCGAAAACGAGGACAAAACTGCAAAATTAAATAAAACATACCATCCAAGCATTCTTGTTGTTGTGGACCTGGATGTAAGCCTTAAAACAGTGAGTAATATTAAATATGTGTGCTCGGTCAGGGTTTACTGGCATACTTTCCGAAACACTAGACGCGCTACTCAGTGTCAAATGCCAAAAATTCCTCCACGGTAACTCACATTGCAACAGTGATCCGAAATGCGTAAAGTGTATCGGCGATTGTTTAACCAAAGATTTAAAAAAACAAAGTGTCGATTCTGTGCAATGCGTCAACTGCCGGGGGAAACATCCTGCAAATTTTTTGAATTGCGAAGTATACATTAAGCACTCAGAAAAAGTGGACTCAAGAAAAGCTAAACCTAGTTATCATGACAGACATCAACAAAGAGACTTGCCTACTTCGAGGCTTCATCCGAACTTTCCGCCGTTAAGGCCATTGACTAACATCCCCAAGGTGCTTACTCCCCCTGGAGCAGCCAAGCATATATGAGGTAGGAAAGAGGTACTTACAACCGCTGAAGCTGCCAAGTACATTCCAGCTAAGAACCAGGAACAAGAAAGGCGACAAGAGCACCACCATGCATCAGATTTCTGCGAGCTATCGACTGAGGCCAATAATTTAATTAATATTGCGCAATAGAATGCAAATGGGCTGCGAAATAATATCTCAGAACTAAATCGAATAAAATTGATATTATGTTAATAAACGAGACTAGGTTAGCTCCAAAGAAGAAAATACATATGCCAGGCTAAAATGTTATTAGGAAAGATAGATCTGACGGCAAAACCGGAGGAGGGGTTCTCATATTCATACATATGGACTTAAAATATACAGAAATTGAAATTGACACTAAATCTATTGAAAATGTGGCTATCAGGCTTTCATATAATATCAGAATTGTCTCAGTGTATGATCCATCACAAAGTAAATTAGATATAAATGACTTAAATATGATTTTCAAACGAAGTAACAATGTTTTGATGTTCGGCGATCTAAACGCCTAAAATATGAAGTGGAATTGCCATAGGGGAAATGCGAGAGGAAAAATATTACAAAACTATGCGGTTAAAAATTTGTTTACGCTAATAGCTCCTAATAGTTTTACACTATATCCATACAGCGGTGCGTTACCAAGTATTGTCGATATAGGTCTAGCAAAAAATATTAACTGCAATATAGAGTTAAGCGTTGTAGACGACCTCTCCTCCGATCATAATCCGGTTAAAATTATTCTAGATAGTAGTCTCGATATTCAGAAGAAAATACGAAAATTGCTAAATTGTAAGCTAGCAGATTGGCCTAAAATGCGTAATATCATAAATATCGAGTTGATTCTTAAAGGAAATCTGCAAACTATAAATCAGGTAGATAAAAAAGTTGATCTGCTGGTTGGAATTATTACTACAGCCTCAAATAAAACTATTCCAAACACGAACTTTGATATCAATTACAAACCACTACCCCCTCATATCAGAAATTCAATTAAGATTAGAAATGCCTTGCGCAGATTATTTCAAAGAACAAGCATTGACGCTGTGCGTAAAATTAATAACAAATTAGGCAATAAAATAGCGAGAGACATTTCCATTTTTGAAAATTTAAACTGGCCAAATAATTTAACAAATCTAGAAAATGGCTAAATGTGTAACGAAGAAAAATAAAAATCACACTCCCACGCTCGATGGGACAAACGGCTTGGCAGTGTCTAATAAGGACAAGGCCAGTGTTCTTGCAGATCACTATGAGTTAGTCCATCTTTTGACTGAGAATATGGGAAATGAGGATACAGAGTGACAGGTCAATGCGAAATATAGGCAGATTTTAGGTGTAGGAGTAGCTGTGGAACAGATGAATCTAGTTAGGCCATGTGAAATTAGTATAGCAATAATGAGGACGGGGTCGAGAATTAAAAATAATTAAAAATCTGCTTAAAAAGGCTTATGTTCAATTGACATTGTAACGAGCGGTACGCCGGCCATAGAGTTAATACAGATAGAGGCAACAAGCCAGCTTGGGAGCCGTTCTGGCGGTAGAGAGAGAAAGAGAATCAGCGAACCCGACAGTCACCTCACTCTTATGCATACAGTTATCTCTATGCTGTTATGCTTTTCCCTACGTTAGACTGTTTCAAAAAGCAGAGTCGTTGGTCGCGCATGCGCTGTAGACGTCGATGTGCGACGAAGACAGAAAAGAGCACTCGAGGCGCTTTGTCTCTTTCTCTTTCAGCGAACTTGAGACGGACGGTCCCGCATACAGAGCGGCCTGTGGCTTGTTGCCTCTATATTTATTAACTCTATGACCCCGGCTCGCTACATATATGCATGCACATGTAAGTATGTGTATATGTGGATGCGAGTGTATAGGCACGCGTACTTTGAACCGTGAGTCACCGTTCGCACACGGCACGACTGTCTCAGCGATCAAAGGTCATCATTCCACACGGCCCGACTATCCCCGTTCTCCCAGACCGAACAGTGCGCCTGCGCACCACATTAGACCATCCGACACGACACAAGTATCAGATGGACCCGCGACGAGACAACGAGGAGTTCGTCGGGTACGGCGACCACCCATCGAGGCAAGGGTACGTCGGCGTCAGGTGCCCCTGACCGACCTACCCGCGGCAACATTCCTGTCTCCTGGCCCCGCTCCCTTTTTTAAAGACCAACCCGACCTACGAATCCGACCGGCACGACCACCCATCACGGGCGCCAGAATACCGCCAGGCTCCCCTTGAGATGACACCCACGTTGTCCGTAGCATCCCGACGACCGATCCGACCTACGACCGGCACAACCCCGTCAGGCTTTGCCGCTACCCATACCGACATTTCGTGCTCACAACGTCGTTTCACAAACCGACTTAATCACCCGGTCACCATTTTCTTTGTGTTATATAGAAACCTAACTGAACCCGCCAGGATGCCTCCTTTGCTTGTGCACTCCTTTTCGCTTCACAACACATAACACAGCACATTTACATTTAAGATTACCACCGTACACACACACACACACCCATACACCTGCACACGCTACACAAACACCCTAGGATTAGTTTAGTTTTGTATTGGTGTCCGGAGGGACACCATACAGTTAGAAGAGAAACGTACCGTTACAACGTATATTTTCAATGTATGCTTAAACCTAGCTTATTTTCCAGATACCTGGAAAATTGCTAGTATTTTTTCATTTCATAAACCTGGTAAAGACAAACTTTTCCCAGCTAGTTAGCGTCCAGTTAGTTTGCTACCTACTCTAGGAAAGCTTCTTGGAAGCATCATCTACAATAGAATTAAAAGGTCTGAGTCGATAAATAAGGCTCTAATTTCGGAGCAATTTGGTTTTAGGCCAAAAAGAAACACAGTACAGCAACTAATTAAACTTACAAATACTATCAGTACAAACTTCAATAAAAACATGTCAACAGCAATGATTTTGCTGTATCTGGAAAAGGCCTTTGGCGCCGTTTGGCATTAGGGTCTAATCTATAAACTAGAAAAATGTAAAATTCCAATCTATATAGTTAAAATTATCCAAAGCTATCTCAAAAATAGGAAATTTGTAGTCACAGTTGATGGTGAGAAGTCTGAACAACAAAAAATAGCTGCAGGAGACCCTCAGGGGTCCATACTCGGCCCGGTCCTCTTTTTGTAATATATTAATGATATCTCAAACTGAGAAGTATATTATTATCACTTTTTGCTGACGATACAGTGGCCTACACAGCATCAATGAGCAAACACATAGCTATAGACAGGTTTCAGCGGTATGTAAATATTTTAGACGAATAATTCGATTAATGAAAGCTTAAGGTAAACGTTCAAAAGACTGAGTTAATTATATTTACACATAAGCACAAATAGGAAAATATTCCTGATTTTTACTTGTACAATCAAGTAGTGGAGCTTAAGACTAAGGTCAAGTATCTTGGAATAATTTTGAAAAATAAATAAAATTTCTATGCACAAATAGAAAACATTAAAAATAAAGTCCATAAGATAATAGGTACCCTCTTTTGCCTTATTAGGAGAAAAAGTAAGTTGAGTATTAAAAATAAAATCATTCTATATAATTTGATTATTAGGGCTGTGATGCTCTATGCAGTGTCAGTATAAAGCAAAACAAGTAAATCAAATATACTTAAATTACAAAGACTTCAAAATAAATGTCTCAGAATGATAGCTGATGCAAAATGTAGAGACAGAAATTTAGATATTCATCATAAACTTAAGATTCCACTTATTAAGAATGAAATTTACGAGAAGGTAAGAAGTTTCTATGAAACACAGTTGTAAGCCAAAACAAAAATATCATGCATGTTTTGAAAAAAATTTTACCCAAATTCACAAGATTATTATCACGGTCAGGATTTCACCTGCAAGCTTTCGGACTTTAGATGGGCGCACAAGAACTCCGCTCATTTAGAGTTGAGTGATCCTCATCTTCTGCTTTGCTATACTGACCTACTGACTATATATGAGTTTTTCTAAAGATTCAGCTTTGCAATTCTACTTTTATTCAGGGAGATTTTTCCCAATTTTCAATTAATTTTGACTATTCAATAATTTCTTATGTTACAAAAATAAAACCTTTTCATAAATAATTACACGCCTTGACCATTTTTCCACTGAAAATTGGTTTGGAGATAGAACTTTGTCTACAGAAATGCGATTATGTGCAAAAAAATTACATAAAATTCATGTATTGCACTTTTTTTGTATTTTACTGTATATTGTATTTTCTATTTTCTACAAGAATTCACTAAAAAGTACAAAATTCATCTGTTTGGGTGAAAATATAAATATTTTTCTACAATGGACTTTTTTTGTTAAAAATTACTGCTTTGTGTACAAAAATTGATCTATTTTGTATAGAAGTCATATTTGTTGTTCAAAGTGTCTTATTTTTCGTTCGCAAATGCAACTTGTTGAAAGATAATCTTTTTGGTTGAAAATTGATTTCCTAAAATTTTGAAAAATAACATAAAAGATTTCAAAGCAAAATTGTTCATTTTTGAAAGATTAAAGCATATTAGAAACAATTTGAGTAGGTTAAAGGGGTACTTAGAATTAAGCAAAATTGAATTTTTTAAACATTTTTAACCAAAAATTAATATCTATTTTTAGTTGATTCTCTATTGATTAATTATTGAAGAGTTTTTACCAAAAGAACACTATAAATATTAATTGTTTTAATACTAAATGAATTTTATATTTACTAAGTTATAAGCAGATGTTATTATAAGTTAACTGTAATAAAAAGAGATAAAAATAGTTTTTTTGTAATGACTCTTTAATACATTATTTGATTAACATTATTTAAAGCCGATACCGAAAAAATGGTAAATTATGTCTAAGAATTATTTACCAAATCGAGTAAAAAAAATTTGACGAAAGATATGTTTATATAAACTAACAACTGTCATGTTAACCATATTAATATCTATTAACCCATATCATGTGTAAACATATGGTCTTGATAATTAACTGGAGAGGGACACCACCGCATGCCGAAATGTCGTAAGTAATTGTAATCTAACTAAGTAGAATCAATCATTGTCGATAAAAACTCCTGAAAAAAACAAGAATCTAACGACCAAATCTGGACCAAACTAAACAATCAACTAAAAAAATATAAAGAAAAAATGTTCCAATTGCAATCTGAAAAAAAATTTTTGTTAAAAACAAAAACTTCAAACAAAAATAAAAAAGAGGAA
>JAAAKG020135666.1:0-13453 GCA_010014905.2 Druon quercuslanigerum | reverse complement strand
TCACTTTCCAAAGAGGTGTCTTTCAGGGCGACTCTATGAGCCCACTCCTCTTTTGCCTCACATTATTGCCACTATCTCTAGCACTTTGCCATTTCCAGGGGTACCTTTGCGGCAAACCTTTAAATCGAAAGCACAAGGTCACTCATGTATTTTACATGAATGATCTTAAGATCTATGGTAAAAATAAAGAGCAACTACATCTAGCTCTAGGGATTGTCGAAAGATACACTAAGGAAATACGAATAACATTTGGGTAAGAAAAATTCGCCAAGGTTTATTTGAATCGAGGAAAACTCAATGGCATCTCTGAAGACCCTGAGCTCGTCTACTAAGGCGCTATTCCAAACTATCGGCGAGGAACAAAGTATCTGCAACGAACATGCTTGCCGTCCCGGTAGTACTCCATTCATTTAGAGTGGTTCCATGGACGAGGAACGAGCTCAGATCCCTTGATATCGGGACACGAAAGGTTATGCTATAAACAAAAGCATGTATCTTAAGTCTTCTGTTCTGGGACTCTACATCTCACGCCGTCAAGGTGGTCACGGAATATTGAATCTTGAATATCTTCACAACAGGATTATTTTGGGTACAGCGCATAGAGTCACAAATGGAAGAGACCCTCTTCTTAAAATGGTCAGTAAGCATGAAGAACTGGGCATAGAAGCGTTTCTGTACAAAGCAGCGGAGGAGGCTGCTTAAACACTTGGATTTAACTTCAGTTTAAGAGGTGAGCAGAATGCATTAAATCTTATCTACCTCTAAAACGACGCAAGCTTTGAAAAAGATGAACAGCCAAAAGTTATTTGTCCGAAAAAGCGCTACAAATTTTTCATTATTTATTTGTTGATAGGATACGTATTTTTTAAAATTTGTAACAAATAAATTCCCTCATAATAGTTGAATATAAAAGCCAATAAAGGAAAATAATACTCGCGTTTAATCAATAACTACTATTATAATAGAAATAAGTAATAAAATGCATCATAAATATAATTCTTTGCCACACCTTTGGGCATAAAATGAGTAGGTTCATGAATTTTATTTTTATTTTGCGTGAAATTGAGTAAAGTTTATGATGAGACAAAAATTGAGACTCCATTAATCTTATTAACGAAGGTAGGATCCTTTTTCCTAAGCTCAATAATTACATCCTCTTTTTCGGTTCATACTAAAATCGATACATTTTAAAATATTACGGCTAGCTCTATGAATCTTGGTGCATTTTACAAAAAAAAATCATAACCTTCAAAATGATTGCTGGTGATATACTTTTTATTGTAAGTATTATAAGAAAAAAACCAAAAAAATAGCAAAAATCACGTTTTTCAACTTGTTTTTTAAATTTAAATTTTGGTTTCAACTTGTTATAAATTTTTAACATGTGGATATTTTTTCTCGTATTCGAATGAACATAAAGACGCAAGACAACATTATTTTTACTGATTTTCGTTAAAAATAGCTTTGAACCTGTACTTTTCAGACCGTTTTGGATTTGAGATACTCAAAATACTCAAAAAGTTATTCTTTTCTTTTTGTTACATCAAACTTATTTACACCAGAAGGCGTAAATTAAGCGCGCTTAAAATTAATTCAATACATGGTTTTGAGCTTTTAAGACTTATTCTTTGTCGAAAAGTATGATCGTTAAGTGCAAAATTTTGTACACCTAAAGTAATCTAGTTATTTTTACAGATTATATGTTAATCTATAATAATTTATATTATATCCACTTATTCTCAGGCATATATTTTTAAATAATAGATTTTAATGTAAAATAAAAAGCTAGAGATGAGATAGAGGTCATCTTACTGGAATGGGTAAGTTTTAGTTTTATGAATCTGGTCGCTGTCGATATCGATATTTTTACAACTGTCTGTTACTTTTAGATTAAATGTGCCTTGGTATGCATTTCATTATTTTGACTAAAATTATTATTTGGTAATTGTAATGAATATTATCTGCGTCGTAAAATATTAAACGATTAGTGAAATCTCTGTTTACTCATCTTCATGTGCTTCGAACGTGATGGGAGACAAACAATTTCTTAATTGTAAGAAGACTACAAGGAAAATTTTACATACCTCGCTTTGAATCCGCGACCTAAATGTGTATATTTATTTCTTTCAAAAATTTTATCATGACTAGCAAATCAGCCAGTAGAACACGTATACAGAATCTTATCAGTCGTAGTTTCTCGAATCTTTTTCGAATCTTTTTAGAAAGCACGTATATCTTAAGAAAAACATGGATGTTTTAATTTTTACTGTGCTTCTTATTTGTATGATATCTCTGAAATCTGTTCGTAAGTAAAATATCATATAGGCACTTTAAAATCAACCATTCAATAAAACACCTTACATCCAGATATCGAATTATATTACAAAACATCAATTTTATTTTGAAACAAGTGACACATATGTTATTAATATAATTTAGTATCTTTCGCACAATTTTTGCCAAAATGTGTTTGAAAGGTTTCAATTCAATCTATGCGTGTTAGGTACAAGTGAATTTCACTAATATTTTTCTCATATATGTTATCATTTTTGGAACATATGTTAGAGAAACATTCAGAGCAAGCTGTGATAATTAATTTATTTACTAGTACTTATTACAGTATAAACTTGTGAATTTTGGGGTAATTCGCCCATGGTCCACCCTTACCAGGAACGGTCCTTGGGTATATAGGTGTCCTTAAAGCTAAACAAAACCATAAGATAATCAGGATCACTCTAAAGGGAGTAGTGTGAAGGTCTCTGGACTGTAGAAGCCTCGCTAAAAGGAGATGGCAGCGAATACTATTCGACGACGCCACGGGATGAAGAGGTTCTTGAGCCTTCCAACTCAATACCGCAAAGTCCTCACGATAGTTATATACATACATGAAAAATCAATGTGTGAAACCAAATTATCTTAAATTACTAGATTTACAAAATAAATTCATGAAGTGCCGAATTCTACTCGATGTGACTAATTTCAGTATAGTTCATAAAACTTTAAATCTATTACTGGATCGTTGTGATGGTGCCAAATTGCAACATCATATTCCATTCTACTATGAAATACATACATTTTGTATGATTATTAATTTTCAATTTGAAGATTGTAAAAGGCAACACAAAGATTGCGCTCTTGGCACGCGTGCTTGTTTTGTAGTTGTATAATTAGAATGTATACATTATTTTTTACAGATTCAGAGATTGCAGAACCACCAGAAGAACTAAATGAGCAAACCCTTATAATTAAACGGTATTCATATCCTGCAGGACAAATTGTGAGAGTGCGTTTTTATGGAGAGTTATATTTAATTAAGGGAACTCATGCTCGTGGAAGTAAAGGTTTCGAAATTTTAAACGTGAACAAGTTCGTCAGAAAATTGGATAAAAATACGATCCAAATATACAACAGGATTAGAAATCGACACCCCACCAGCCCAGCTCCAAGTTCTATCAATAAATCTTAACAGTAAAAGCACTGGAATAATGAATTTTTCAAATGACCCATTTTTTAAACGATTATTGTATTTAATTATACAAACAAATATGGAGATTTCAACTACTGACGGATAGTATCGGAACCCTTAATCCGACGACTCATTAAATAAAGGAAATTGATTAAACTTTTATAACAAATTGTGTCAACATTTACTGAAAAATATTCAATAATTTGAACAAAAACTTGAACAAGAAATTTGTTATTTTGATTTTTTAATTCAAAACTCGATCTTTCAAAGTGTTTTTAGCCTCTTCTGCTCAATAGTAAAAAATAATATCAGACGATTTAGGCATGCCATCAAACTGTAGCGTTTTAAGATTAAAATTCGACATTCGGATATTTAATTAATATCAATATTATTATTATTAATATTTATTTAAGTAATCTCTCAACTGATATTTTAATTTTTAACAGTTTAATTCTAAACATTTTATTCAGACTTGTTATGTATACTTGGAGATCTAACTAGTTTATAAAGCTTCATTAAACTAACTTTAATTTGTATCGTTTATACATGTAAATAATTGCTTGAATGTAATGGATTTTGATTCGAAAATTTAATTTAAAAATAAACGTTTCAGCATTGAAGTATTGAGAGAATCAAAAATAAAAATATCCAAATTGAAACTATAAACATTAATAATGTATTGCCCTTTGAAAATTTGTATATTTTGCTTACAAATATTATACAAATTCACTAATTATGAGTAAAAAAATTTTGTATCGTGAAAATAACTATCTAGTAACTCTATTTTTCACAGATGATTATAATATACCACCAGTCTTCTATAAGCGTGGGGATCAACTGCATCGTCGATTTGGATCAGAATTTATTAAGGTTGGAGAAGCAATTAACGGGTGGACCTTTGCAGGAAGTAATTTCAATACTGAAATATTTTTTTTATATATTAGAGAACTCTGCCTAGCAGAAGCAGTTTTTTCCAGGATTGGCGCACTTACATCTATTTTAAATTTAAAATGTCTAATAGATCAAACACATGATTTTTTAAATTCCTTAACTTAATGACAATATTTTTCCTACATAATCAGGACAAGGAGAATATATGGTGCCTGTAGAAGATGATAAGTTGATGCGCATAAGGGAAATTCCAGGTGAATCGATACATCAAAGGACTGAACTTGAGCATGTTGCAACATTCTGGAAAAGAATGGGGCTCGTGACGGAATTGCTTTCTCGGGATGGAGGTGATGTAAAAATAAAATACAATCTAAAACATAAATTAAATTTTTTGTATTAATATCAAATTATTTGGGTAAACTAAAAAAAATTATATATATTTTAACATTATGACAGAATGATTTACTAAAACAGTTTCTAATTACGTATCTCTTAATGACTAATAGATTAAGCTTTATACTTTTTCTTACAGAAGCCTAATAATTAGCTTATCAAGGATTTCGCTCCTCCTGGCGGTTTTTGCCTCAAGTGGATTTTTCCGATCGGGTTGCACTGAAACACAATCCGGTGGAGGTGCAGGCAAATGCGGGAGCTTGTAAAAATGAATCTATTAAATAAATGTTATTTCCTCTATTCCTAATTCGACTTATTTCGGAACCCTACTCCTCATAGGGAGTTTTCAGTAGAAGGATATTTTTCAGTCTCCATGACTTTAAACTCAAGCTACGTCTGATGAGCCAGTCAGGAGCGATGCTTTTAAAGCCCTTATGCGCATAAAACGGCGTTTGTCAGACAATATATTGAAATCGCATTGAAATTGTATTAATTGATTTGTGTGTGTGTGCGTTTTGTGAAAATGCGAGATTATTATTATAATTTTGTTTTTTGACATGCGCCTCAAATGTTTTTTATTTTCATGTTTTTTATTCGACCATGTTTTGAACCTCATGACCATCCTATAATTTTTACGTAAACATTAATTTTCGAATGCCAATTTAATTAAAAGAAAGTTAGGTTTCTTTTGAAAGGATATTGTTATCTTTTTAATATTCGCAACGTTTTCGTGTTAATGGCCTTTTTTCTAACAACATCTATTTATTAAAAATAAAACTGCTTTATTGGCGCCCGAACAGGAACTCGAGAGATATAGCTCTTATCGTTTTTGGATCATAAATGTACATTTGAATTCCTCTCGTTTAACTGTTTTCGTTTATCACCATTTATGACTCCAACCAATACAATGTTGAAAGGTGGTCCTTTATTGTCTGGTATTACATGTACATCTCGATTGCGCATTCCAGCAACATAAGTGATATAGTTAACGTTTTACCCTTAAGAAAATGCGAGACGAAATTATTCATCTTGGTGAACAAGAGAAAGGGTAACATGATGAGTTAAATGATGAATTAAAAAGTGAAGCCGGAAGAGGCCGAACGTCAGGGGGATGTCGGTGCTCGTCTCATTAATCCACTGATTGATAGTTCCCAATATACTTAAATTGACCTTAAACCGCCTAAATTTAAGGCTACTAGCCGTAACTTAAAACAATTTCTTGAATGTTTAGAAAGATATTTTAACACAAAGGAAATAAAAGCAAAAAATAAATTAGATGTCGCAGAAATTGCCCTTGAAGGTATCGCTAGAATCTGGTTTGATAAGTGCAGGAGTTTTTTTCTATTCCTATTAAAGTGAAGTTGAAAACGAATTGGCTTTCTAAACAGTTTGTAACTAATCAGGGAAACTTACAATATTATTTGCTCACACAATTAAAGGAAGCTAAGTATTTTAAACCTAAAATGGATCCTTATAAAATTCACTTTAACATTTTACAACAAATGCCGGTTCGAGTACGAAAAGCTTTGGTTGTAATCGATTTTTCGGACATGAATCGGGAATTACAGGCTCTCGCGCAATTAGATTCGGTTTATCTTGATAAAAGCAGCAAGAAAACGAAATTTCACAACAACAACAAAAAACGAACATAATCCTAATCTAGGTCTACCGGAAAATCAATATTCTATCAATCATCAGGGGACTTTAAACTAAATATTGGCGCAATGTCGCAGAGCTCAACAATGCGCCAGCATCCATACGATTTTTTTTGCAGTATCGCAAATAATGCTCTTGATAACCTCGATGATAAAAAAAATACACAATTTAATACACGCGTTCCACAATGCCCGAGATTAACTTTTTCTGCGTACAATGTACCGATTTCATCTTTGATTACCACAGGATGTCAATTGACTTGTATTTCTGAAAAATATTGTTATTATTTTAAATTACAAGTAAACTTAGATAAATTTACGGTGACTAACGTTGTTTTACTGACTTCTATGCGAACAAAATCGAACACAATCAAAAAACAAGTTTTTATAAATATCACAGTCGGAAACAATTGTTATCCAACAATATCTATATCTATTTTGTCGTTCCGCGACTCTCGAATTATGTAATTATGGGAAATTATTTGTTTCTTCGAGATGGTGCTATAATTGATAATGAAAACAAATCTCTCGTTGTAAATCGTACCCCGGTACCCAAGTCTCCAGTTCGTTCGATCGATTGTCGTGCGAGAGTCGTGTCATCGGTAGTTGATGACATTGCTTACGTGCAAATACTCACTGCCAATTACGTTATGATTTTGATAAAAGCAATCGCATTAATGATGATTTGTGTATATCCTAATTATTTTATGGGGAAAATTTACCTTGTATTGGAAACAATGTATTTAAAAAATCATATTCAGAAATGTTTCAATTACCTTCGGAAGAAGGAAATGGAAATATTGTATTTGAAAAGAATTTGGATTTATTCATTCTAGAAGATAACTATTTTTTGACTCACTTAAATACATTGGATTCTCTAGAAGGTGTATTTGAAACGGAATGTTCGACTTTCCCGGACGGTATCTGATTGATTGCAGTTTTACTTACGAAACGGGATGATCGGGAAAAGGAGATATTTATAGAAAAAATTTCAAAATTGGGGAACATTTTGAGCGCGAAGAATGTAAATACCGGTGTTTGCAAATATCACATAAATGTTAAACCCCATCGTATGGTAGTTAAAAAAACATATCCAATTCCTTTTGCTTACAGAAAAAACGTAGATCAAGAAATGCAGGAAATTCCTAAATTTGGGATAATTGAGCCGTCCAACAGTCCATACTGCAATCCACTTAGAATAGTCATAAAAAAATTAGAATCCCCACCCCTCATAAATGAAATCATGCAGTAGTTTCATGGACTTAGTGTTTCGTTAACGACTGATCGTGCAAATGGCTACTGGCAAATAGCTTTGCACAGAGAATCCCGAAAATATACGGAATTTCTGCATCAATCACGGATGCATTAATTTTGCCGTATGCCCATCGGTATCAAAACTGCGGGTTCGGCTTTCATGAGAGCATTATTGTAGCCTTGGGAAAACAGTTTAATGATTATCTCACTCTTTATATTGATGACTTGTTATTAGCTACTCCCGGTTCGGGTTCCCATTATTTCGATAAATTAACAGAAATATTTGGCATTCTTATTGTTTCAGCCTGTAAGAAATTATCATTTAAATAATTTTATTTTCACTAAACAATTAGTATTTCACTTTTAAATTAGCAAACACCTTAGGTGTGTCACGAAAATCTCGGAAGTATTGCTGTAGCTTTTGCTCGATACCGATTGTTTGGTAAATTTGAAAAACCCGAAGGAATTATTATTTCCAAATTCACACTAATAATTAAAAATTGGGTTTTAGTTGAAGCACAGTGAAAATAAATTTCGCACATGTATGTGCATGGAAGAACTGACAAAAGTTTGAAATTTATTAATTTAAGGTTTTTATTTTCTTTCTAACCTCATAGTAAAGTAATAGTTCAATAAAATTTATTCTACTATGAAATATTGTTAACAGTCATTATTGTTGCTTGATATAAATAATTTTTGTTGACAAACAGAATTTTGTAGCATTCAGCTTTTTCTGGATTCTTTCAAGTCAGATAAGCTATTTCTATACAAATAAGATGAAAACAAGTTTTTTCTCAGAAAAAGGAACGATAATTTTTCTATTTGTAAACGTTTAATCTTTGTTCATTAGAAATATACAGTTTAAGTTTTAACAATTTTTTAGAGTTTATTATGACTTAAAAGCAAATCCTGTGAATAGTAGACACACGGAACTTTTATCGCAAAAATATAAATATTTTCTTTTTTTTTAATTTGCGTTATTTATAAAAAAACATAATGAGTACTTTCATGTTGGCCCATCGAGAAAATAAAAAATTAATTTGTATGCTTAGCCTACTTTTCGGTTTCAAAAGCAGCCTCGTTCTATATATAAATTGAATGATTTCTTACGTTTTTAATTTATGTAGCGTTTTTCTAATTAATCATTACAGCTTTAAATATATTTACATATTTCGACTAAATTCATATTAATTTAAGAGGGAAATATTACCTAGGCGGAAAAATTATATATGATGTGAGGTATTATAAATAATTTTTATTTTGTTTTATACAGTTCTTGTATCAAATAAATAAAAATTGTATATATTTCACACTATATTTAAACTATACATAATTTTTCTATCTGGGTAAATGATAATATTTAATCAAAGAAATAAATAAACACTTTTTCCTCTATTCTTCTTCTTTAACAAATGTATCTTTTTCTCACTCTGTTTTAAAAAATCAAAATATTTTTGTTAGAAGTTCATTCTTTTTAATTCAAAATATTAATATTATATTTTTGGGACGAAACTTATCTTATGAAAGATTGTATTATTTATTACAAATTTAATTTTAATGATCAATTAAAAAAAATTACTGAAACTTAACCACTTGATTTTGAGTTGAAAATGCAAATTCTTTGTTGAAAATTAATGTGCTTTTGTTATTACTTAAACTATTTTTTTTAAAAATTCGTATAGTTTCAATAAATAATCCGTGGGTAATTTTAATTTAAATAATATTTTTTTTTTTTTGAAAGTATATGTAAGTTCACTTTTGAAAAAATCTGATCGAACGTTAATATACATGTGAGTAAAGTCATTTGCATATACCGTAAAGTACTTTAAATAAATTATCATGTTGTGAAATTATTATAGATACATACATATTAGAGTCGGTAAAACAGAATTTGTGAAAACACCTAGTTCTCCCATGTCTTCAGCACGTGACAAATATTGAAAATGAAAGTAACAACCTTAAATTATTATATATTATTTATAATTGAAAAATCCTGCCACCGTTACTTTAAACGTGAGTAAAGTGCAAATATCTGACTTGCCTAATAAATTATCAAAATGCGGTCTATGAAATTTAACATACATAGTCTCTTCATGGCGATTTCTTTTACTGAGATTTTAGATTAATTATACAAATGTATATTAAATTTATATTATCATTGAAAACATTTTTAACATTTAAGTTAAAATTATTTTGTGCAAAAATATTAACTGTTATATTTTTCTTTGAGAATAATTTTTTTGGTTTGTTTAAATTTGTTAAATATTGTTTAAATATTTTGTTTAAATTTTTATTCCTTCGCTGGCAGTATTGCGAGTGGTTCCGTACGTCTAACAGACATGGATTTTTACGAACTGCGCGCCCCAAGTTTTATATTTGCAATCATTTACCTATTCAGTTTTTTGAAAAAATGTTTTCACAGAAAACTACCTTATAGTTTTCTGAACAATTTCTTCACAGAAAGTTGATGTTTGCTCAAAATTCGTTCGATAAACGAAGCGATCGAAGATTATAAGGAATTAAATTCGGAATGGCATAGAAAACAATTTTTTATTTTGTTAGTAATAATGATATACACTTTTCGTTCATTTTTTCTTTCTAAGGATACTTTGAAGAGTATTGTATTTAAATTTCATAAAAAAATTCCATAAACTGTAGATATGACGACGAGCGAGAGACTAAAAATTAATTAGAAATCGTCTTTATAAAAAATATCATCATCATGGTTATCTTAAAAACTATAAAAGAATAAACTTCTTTTCTAAAGGAAAAAAGATGCGACATCTAATTTCCTATAAAAATGCATTCTTCAAAAATCAAATTTTCAAATGTCGATTTTTAGTTCCTAGCGGCCAACTTTCCTCCAAATTTACCGAGTTATGTCTCGTTTTGGAATCGGGGTGCTCAATTTCCTAATTCACAAATTGAAGAATTTATATATTGAAAATTTTGGATCTTTTAAATTCAAAAATGCTTTGTTTAGAAAGCTTTCGAAATAGTTTAGAATGCTTATATTTTGAAGTTACTTATTTTTGAACATAAGTATTATTAATACTAACGCAAAAACTGAACTACGGCTCTATAGACAGCACTGCAGATTACATTGAATAAGCTTTTTCAATTATTTCGTTATTACCTTATAATTTCGGAAATTTCAGAAGTTTCAACATGGCAAAAGTTTTAAAATTTACAATTGAGCGCTTTAATCCTCTAAAAAGTGATAAATATAATATTTATTATTCTTTCTGGAATTTTTATATCGATTTATACAATTTGTAATCTTTCTCATTACGGAGTAATTGCTTGTCTCATTTGTTAGGCTTTCATTTGTCATTATTTAATTTTAAATACAGAGTGATATATTGTACATCTTCCAAAAATCCCCTAAACCCTTTATAATAATTTCCAATTGATACTTTTTATAATGATTATAGACGTTACATTGTAAATGATTTTAATTTTACATAACACAGTATTTTTTTAAAGTTAAAATTATTTTTCAGTAATTTTCATAGCAAAATATAGTACTTAAGACATTCTTTGATGCAATGTTGAAAATCTGGTCATCATAACCATGCAACCTAGTCGCAAAAATTAACGCGTGGTCTAGATTTTCTCATTACAATGGTGGGTCTTCGTAGTTGCCATAACGGATAAGCCATTTCCCATTACAAATATAAAAGTAGTTAAGGACATTTTAAACTATGCAAAAATACGTTCCCAGTACCAGAAATTTTTCACAGAGTAGAATCGCAAGAAAATTATAAGAAATTACATTTAGAAAAATTATGGCATGCCCACACTTATTTTCTCGTTATATATTCTCATAAGTTTTTAACGATCAGAACAGTGAACAACGAAGCCGTCTAACAGTTTTGAAATGTTGCGAAATAATTTTAAACCAAGAAATTAAAAATATATATAGCTGTTTTTAAAGATATTTTTTAAAGACGCTCATTCGAGAAATTCTTGTTTAAATCTGGTATCTACTTGACATTTCCAAGGAGAATAAATAATGTATTTCTATTTAACAGAGAGAAAAAAACGTATTACAAAGCAGTTTGTTTCTTCAGATTCGTTTTCCGACCTCAATGTAGGAAATCATTCTTGTCAATAATGTGACAATTAATGGTACATAAGCAAGTACGACACGTATGCAAAATAGTGACAATCGCAGCTCGAGAAACTTTTTAGAAAGCTCTTCTGTCAAAAGAAAATCATGAAGGTTTTAAGTTTGATTTTCCTTCTCATTTTTATGTCTCTGGATTCAGCTCGTAAGTAGAATGTTATACATATGTTAATATCATACATTATGTATCTATCGCAACAATTTCTTCTAAATGTGTTTAAAAGGTTGCAATCAAGTCTTTACGTGTAGCGATAAACTGGTTATGAACACACGTAAAATGTTTTGCCTAAAAGTGGGGAACGCCGGAAAATTGCTGAGGTTCAAGCTAACAAGGGCCTGCCCACTCTCAAGTGAAACATTTTGCCCATATGGTTACACTACCCAGTGGCTTAATCAAAAATTATTTTCAATTGCACCATGAACAAGTGATTGTTAAACGCGTGATCATGATCCACGTCGTTGCACTTCTTTTGCTTATAGACTAGCGTACACAACGCTGATAGGATAAGGAGAGAAACAAAGCAAACACAATACAAGACAAAGGCAGTGCCTAATAAGTCAAGCCACTTCTTATCTTTCCTAAAATTGTGATACATTCTGGTCCCTCCATGGCTGCAAAGTGTAAATTAAAATTTAAAATTATTAATTAACATTAAGAATTTAGTTACAAAAAAAAACTTTACTTCAGTGATATATTTGAAAAATTTAGCAAATTTTAGGTCCGCTCACTTAGCGCCGCCACAAACGCAAATTGGAAAATGGAATACGCAATACTTTTTTTGCCAATTTTATGCTGAGAAATTTTTTTTTCCTCTTTTCTTCTTCTATGAAATATAATAAGTGACCCAACAACTAACCCTAAGTCATACATATATATACCCTTTGATATTAAAAACGGTTTAAAAGTAGGGAAACCACCTTGAACATTGTAAAGATGATTTAGACCTCCAAGATAATTACTTGAGGCTTGGAAATTTCGCACTCATTATAATTTTCGGAAAAGAACTACCCATTTAGATTTAAAGTGAAATATGAAAAATTTTCTTAGCAGTCTTCTGGTTATTCCGAAATCGGAAATACGTGTAGGCGAATAAACATAAATTTCACAATTGATACTAATTCTGCAGATCCCTACTATTCAACTACTATAGCTACAAGGCTAACATTTCAAAACGCAAATGAGTTGCAGTATATCAACCACATACTATTTTTAGAACAATTTATAAAAGGGACGTCTAGGCACATTCAATATGGAAATCTTAAAATAACAGATAGTTTTAATATTTTCGTTATCGATTCAATTTTTTCGAAAATTTCAACAATACTACATTATCTTTTTAAATTTGAAACAGAATTATTGAAACAGAGTTTCAGTTAGACTGGTTATTAATTAGATAGAATATTTTTAGAGGCATAATACCAGTATTTGATGTTACGACAGAGGTATCTGTCTATTAGATTGTCGATAAGTAGAGAAACTACTATATCGCAATAAAATTTTTATAACGCGAAATTAATTAAAAACGCGAAAGAAATAATGAATGAATAAATAAAGTGAAATAAAAAAAAAATAAAAAAAATAATGAAATGAATTTTTTAGAACTTATTTCTTTCGCGTTTTTAATTAATTTCGCGTTATAAAAATTTTATTGCGATATAGTAGTT
>JAAAKG020135665.1:21105-36167 GCA_010014905.2 Druon quercuslanigerum | reverse complement strand
ACACGAGTCTAACCTTCATGCCTCTCACATGAAAACAACACATGCTATATAGTCTAAACTGTAAACATATGATCGTGGTATGTGTGTCAACACAAAACAAAAGAATATTTCAAATAAGAGTCTAAAGAGCGCGCAAAATTCAAAAAGTCACCTTACTTTTTGATCACACCTCGTATCATAAGGAATCTTAGACATTCATAAAAAATAAGTAGTATGGAATTTCATTAATGTAGTAGTGTTTTTACTTTCATTCAAGCAAGCCGATTTTCAAATTAAAAATGTGGGGTTCAGAAAACTTTTCGTTTTTCATTTGTAATTCTAATAGGGATGAAAATTTTCTTTTGGAGTCAAAAAAATCCCCATAAAGTTTCATTAAAAAGCCAACTTTCTTCCGTCTATGCATCGTAGAAATAGTCAAAAATGCACTTCTTCTAATATGAAAACCAAACATTTTTTAAATAAAATCTATGTTACCAGTAAAAATATTTAGGAGCAAGGGAATTCCTGTATTGCAATAATGTCATTGTAATATTATTTACCCTGACTTAATTACCGAAATTTGAAAAAAGCTGTAAAAATCGACTTTTTGTGCTATTTTCTTACAGTTATTGAAAATACATTCCCGATAACATATATCATACATTGCATAAATTCGCTTGTTCTGAACTATCTTTTTCTGATAACTCCGATCTGCTAACAAAATATGTTGGTCTACAAATAAGATATGGCTCAAGTTGTGTTTAATAATAAGCATTGTTGGTTAATAAGTTATGTTGGCTTTTCGACTATATCCACGAAGCGGAAACAGAAGAATGTTCTTAAATTAAACTCTGGGATATGTTTTTGACTCCCAACATAAAGGTTTCATCACTATACAAATCACACTGGAACTTGGGTTTAATCAATCTGGATTTACTGCGTTCCGAGAATTGATTCCGCGACTGTTTCTGCGTGCAAGGAGCGCAGCAGGGGCTGCTCATCCAAGCGTGACAAACGGCAAGAGGGTTCAGGATACGTCATCCGTCCAAGTTAAACAGAAATGATTCACTCTGCCCTGCCTTTTTACTTTAAGACAGTCTGGATTTAGTTTCTAAACTACTCCAAGTCCTGACAAAAGCCGGTATTCAATCCAAGTTCCAGTGTACGAATTCCCCCCACATATCTGACATTACCCCTTTCGACGGTACAATAACTCAGGGTAACCTGAGTTATTATATACCTGAGGTATTTTTACCACATTTCTAATGGGGGTATTTTTGGCTCGGGTGTGATCAGTTATTATGCTAATATCCTTATGTGATGAGCGATGAATTGAGTTATAAATAATGCACTCGAATACCAAATATGCAGCAGATGCCAGTTCCATCCCTTAATTTGTTCATAGCAGTTAAAGAGATTAAAACTTTAATCTATAATAAAAAATTTCATTCGTCAAGAGCGAATGTACTAATTGTATGTGTATTTTAAAAAAATATCAATATTTAGAATAAAGTAGGTGGCGCAAACGTAAAAATGATCAGTTTTCGATATTTTTTAAAGTAAACAAGAAATTAAATAAATTATTTTCTACACATTGACTTTGAGAAACCTCTTTAAAACTACAAATAAGAATTATGTCTCAGATACATCTGGCAGCAATAACACTACTACTTCTCGCCCAAAGCATCTATGCTAAAATCGAAATTGGATATGATTGTGGAAATCCACTCCACATTTTAACGGTTGTGTCGCTATCAAATCTACCAGAATGTGAGTTTACAACTTTAGAACAAAAAGATATGGATAAAGAAATGCAATGCGAAATAAAAAAACGACTATAGAGTGATAGTGCTTTCTTGTCAACTCAACCAGACGAGCTTGCTTTCATCCTAATGAACGGGCCAGGGTACATGGCCAAGAAAATAGGCGAATCATTATTCGTAGGAAAATGCGTACCAGTAGAGACAACAAGCAGACCATCAGAAGGCTGCTATAAAGAAATCCCAGTTTTCTACAACAATGAACCATATTATCTTGCACAAAAAACCAAATTGCTGATGAAGACAGGAACACTTCGGGACTGCAGTTCAGTGAAGACAACTTCTGATCCGGAGAAACCACGGGAAACTTGGAGTTATCAACCGATTCCCAACTTGGCTACCTCGGGGATTTACTCTCAGAAGATGTTGGATGAATATAGTTCACAGCAATATAATAAGAGACAGTTCTAACTGACAAATCATCGCAGGAAATTGTAAAACGACTCTCTGGCAATTTTTTAGGAAATCTTTCGTTATGTTTACAATTTCTGAATATTTTAATGTAAACATGCGCACTTTGAAATTCAATTTCTTCTTTGTGATCTAAAATATATACCTTTATTCAAAAATAAACTTCGTCTATTATAGTTATTATGTACATTATACACACAAGAAAATAATTTAATCTGTCTATTGATACCAAAAGATTGCTTCACTCTCTGATAAAACATAACTATTATAAAATATTGTACTGTACTATTTAAAAGGCAGCAACATACTCTATAACATGGATCTTGGATATTCAGTTTTCTTAAATTTATAAAAATTGAGAGGCCATTTGCGTCAAATTTCAGTTGAGGGCCGATTACGATTTTTTTAATCTCACAGACCACATTCCACAATTAATTTTTTTAAATTTTTCCTGGAAAAAATATAATAAGTGTGAATAAATAAAAAAAATTTGATATATGAACTCTAACTCTAATTTCAAGATAAACGAACCGTCATTCAGAATGTCCGTTTTTCACATTCATCGCCAAGGAGATTTTTCTTGTTCCATGATGCCTTCACAATTGAATTGGCTTTTATAGTTGTAAAAAAATCTGTAAGACAGTGAGATTTTTTCTGTTTACATATTATTATTATTATATTAATATATTATACTGAAAAATGTATTATTTACGTTGTATACTAATACATATATATGATATTCTTATCATTATCTTTTCCTTTCTTTGAATGCTTAACAGTTTTCGACCATATTGTTACATTTTGCTATTTCCGTGAATTCTTTTTATTTAAAAAATGTTTTATTTCCTTTATCATTAAAATTTCTTTAAGTATAAAATTTAATCACTTATGATCATTACCGAGATATTAGTACAATAAGAAGAGATAGAGCATATAGATTAATGTATGATTGATATTGAAACCCAAAATCGATACTATTGATCTTTGTTTGAAAAAACGCAATCAATTGCAACCCAATAATTCAAAAATGCAACAAATTATTTTGTAAAAAGTTATGAATTTCGTGATTTATGAAATGAGTATTCTGCATGTCTTATAATATTGCCGTTATATTCTACTAAATAAATGCTTTAGAATCTGGAAATATTTGAATTTAAAGTTCAGTCTTTTAAATCCAAACAAATTATTATACAAAAGAATACTGTTTAAAGCGATTATATTTTCTGCTGAAGATGTTACCAAAATTATGAGAAATCAGTAAAATCACTTTAAAAATGACATCCCACTATTTTATGCAAAAAATTAAAACTGTGAATTAGAGGATATAAAATGTAAGATTTCCATATTTCTGGTTTCATTAAATATGTGAATTCCTACCTTCTACATAATAAGGTATGAATTACAATCGCAGAAAATGGTCAATATTGCAAAGTAAGAAACGTGAATCAGAGACGAAGATCTGTAAACATGATCTTCAAGATAGGGGCGTTATTGCATTTGAATGTGAATGACAGTCGTGCATCAGAGATGTTTGCAGTCATAGAGCCACGATCATCATAATGCAAAGTCTCTTTCTCTCGTTTATTCGCATTCTTAAGCTCACAAAATTATTGGTCATTGAGACCTCCTGCCTCTTTGCTGGCGTACTCGTCCGTTTTTCATTCATGGACCTCGCGCGTTACTTTCCACGCGCCTTTTTGACTGGACGATTCAACTCGGCAGGGAGCACAAATTGGTACCATACCAAAACTTTAAGAATCGATTGAAAAAGTCACCTTTTGATAAATACAAATTGGATTTAGCACACGAGTTCAGATTTGCATAACTAGTTGTATAGAAGGAGGCTTTTAAAAGGTCTTCATCTCGTGGACAAAATATACCGCAGAATTATTCGAGGAAAAGAAGGTGAATGCTATTTTCGAAATGGTCAATTTGCGTTGATCAAATTTATTGGTAGATTTATTATTCTATTCGAAGTGATATAGACTCTTTAAAAGAGATAATCAAATTTTTATGCGACGATCAATATTATCCATTTTCGGGTCCTGTCAACGGCATTCTTTATACCTTTGTAGCAAAAAATGCATTAGGATTATTCATAAAAGAATCATTTAGGTTAGTGAGGTTAGGACAAAAATAGAGAAATAGGTTTACAAGATTTGTCATAATTGATTATAATCTGCAATTTTGAACCGAGCAGAAATTCCAATGTGGATCTGGTCGGAGTCAGATCGGGTAGAATTTGGCCCAAATCGGGCTACCTAGATGGGGCCAGACTCGAAATGAAACGCGATACTCAATCGGGGCCCAACTTTAACGCCTAGAGATAACCCAGTCTGGCCCCGCTTGGGCCCATATTAATTTATTTTCATTATTCTTAATTAAAAGGGATTTTTAAAGAAAACAAATATTAAAATCGTATATATTACCTCTTAAATTGAAATTTGGGAATATAAAAATCAAATGATCAAAAACATCACGATATAAACAAATTGAAGTATGTAAGATAAGAAACAAAATATTTTTCAAACAACTTTTTCTGGAGCTAAAGAAGAAGTTCGAATGACCCAAAAGAACAGCCAACATTTGTATATGATCAACTATTTAAATGTTTTGTAATATATGTTTGCTCCTCTTTTCTGTATTGAACTTAAATGTAACTAGTTACTTTGAAAGAAGAGGATTTCAACGTTGCACTGGTTCTTTAAGTTCTTTTGACAAAACCGAATAAACTACAATAAGCAGGTTGTATTCATATACCAATTATATCAAATCACCTACAAATACGTGAAAATAAATATGTTTATGGCGTCACTGTTGATCTAGTTCGTTTTCACATTCATCACTGTAAATATTACTTCGGCTTCTTTTTTTATAAATAAATAACCTCATTTCGAGGTTAGGTTTCATCTTAACATACTTTATATAATTACTATAGTCTTCATCACGTATCTCAGGAATATTTTAAAGAATAAGATTTTTGGCGTTTGACACTGTACATGGAAACTTGGGCAATTTGGAATTAACCCACATTAGGCCTCGAAATTAATGGGGCACTATCTACTGTCAAGATTGGCTGTTAATTCGGGGTCTAGAGGGGGCCAAATTTAGCATCCACAAAATGGTGTGCCCAATCTGGCCCAAATCGGAAATAAGGCAAATATTTGGCAATTTATGCACGGGGGTAAAAATTAATGTTTTATCTAGTTGCGAATATATATTAAGAATAAATTAAAATCATTCAACACGGGATTATTTTAATACTCAGCAGGTATCAAGATATCCCGCAGTGAAGCACGAGCCACAGAACTATCACCAGATACTCTGTGGCTACAGAAATAAGAATTGTAGACATCAGAGGCTTCTTGTTTAGAACTTGACTTGACCTGGCACTCCCTTCATAAAATACAGATCTTATAAGTGCATCATACAAGTGTTTTTATTATCAAATGACTTTCAATTTACGAGAGACATTGTATTCATTATTGGATTATGCCATCTGCTACGTTGTAATGTAGAAAATTTATTAAGGAATAAGAAGAAATAAGGAAACAGATATAGAGAGAACTAAAAGTATTACACTTTTTTGAAGATTGCTTTTTATGTGAAACCATAAATTAGTCATCATTAAAATGGAGATATGTTAGGCAACTTCGTTACCAGACAACTGGACTTCTTTTACACGAGAATCAAATTTGAGCACGCATCTATAAAATTATAAAGTACGAGTGCATTTCCAGACCAATTTCAAGGGAGGTACATGCATTTTGGTCGACACTAGGCAATTTGAAATTCATCGACTGAATACGGTAACGAATTACGAATCCTCGTCGGGATTTCGTAAAAGCACAAAAGTCCGAGAAGGCTACCGGATGGGAGATCGGAAAGAAGAAGAAGGATTCAGGGGAGTAAATGACAGAGTCCGGCAGCCGCCTCGAGCCATGGATTATTATTTTGATTAATTTCTCCCGCCATTCGGTAGCTAACTTCGCCGCCGCCGGGCCCTTCTTGGAACGCGGTTCGCATCTCCTATCGCCCGAACGAGCTTTATACGTACGTTGCTGGCCCTTGCTACTGCAGCCGAGATCCTTCCGAACACATCGCTCGTTCGCCAATGCTAATTTCGTAAAAGGAAAGATTACATTTCAGAATTGGTAGTGCTAATGTGGCAAAAGAGAGATCCCAGCATATATACTATAAAGCATCCTTGAAGATTAGTTGAGGTTATACAAACTAAGTGAAGAATTTGGTTGCATACTTATTTCTTTCTGATATAGTTGGGACACAAATTCATATTACTGTGAGCCTACCTGATGCGAGTTTAGTTTTGTCTAGCAATATTATTTTTTGCTTGGTATCTGTAGACTAGAATTTGGCAGTACTTTAGTTGTATCTCGTATACCACTGTATTTTCACTTTATACTAACAAATTTTTACCTGGTACCACTCGAATTTCAGTTGGTACCAATATATTTTTACCTGATACCACTATAATTTTGGTCAGTGTTAATATATTTTCTTCTACTACCACACGAATTTCATTTTCCAGTAGAATTTAGGTGGCACCATTTCAGTTTTTCCTGATACCTCTCGCATTTCAGTTGGTACCAATTTTTTTTTGTCTGAAAAAACTGGAGTTTCAACTGGTATCAGTAAAATTTCAGTATAGTACTAATATCATCTTTCCTGACACCACTCGAAATTTCGTTTGTACCAATAACGATTTTTCTTATATCATCAGAGTTTCACATAGTACCACTCGATTTTATTTACCATTTTTTGCTACTACTACTTGAATTCCAGTTGATTCCACGTAAATTTCACTTGGTAGCATTATAATTTCTCCTGGTATCTCGCAAATTTAAGTTTATACCAATATAATTCTTCCTGGTACCACTTTGATTTTATTTGTAAAAACAATAATACTATATCAAACGCATTGCTCGTGTAAGACAAGGACCTATCATGAAAAAGATAAGAGTAAAATTAACGTGATTGACATGAGATTCTTACGCATAATATGCGGGAAAACTCTGGTGGTCAAAGTGAGTAACGAGATAATCATTAAGGAATGTGGTGCGGAAGGACACTAGTTGACACATGGGAAATAAATCGGTTAAGATGGTTCGGCCATGTTGAGAGAATGAAGGATGAATGACTGACGAAACAAGTATATCAAGGTAAAGTAAATGGCAGCGTGCCCAGAGGCAGACCACGGTTAGAGTGCGTGAATGAGATCCTAGTTAGAAGGGACATAAGAAGCCATAGAAACACGAGAACCTGCATGAAAAAATGCATGGACGTGAAAGAAGCTAGAGAAGTATTCCAGGACAAAAATTCTATAACCCCTTCCTCAGACTACTCCCTTCCCCGCCGAGTGAGTCAAGCCTACCCCGAAAGGGAAACGGCTTAATGGTATAATAATCATAATAATAGTAATAATAATAATACAAGAGGCATCAATCGACCTAGTATACAAACTTCCATGACATTCTAGGACATGCCGTTACCTTTTTTAATTTTTAAACAAAACAATTTATCTTTGCTAATTGAGGAAAACTTTTTTATATTAGCAATATAACAGTACAGTATTTGATATAATTTTTTGCGTTTTAAGATCCGTCCTTGCATGGTCAATCAGTAGCGAATAGGTTGTTTATATAAGGAAAATTATTTACCTGAAGGAGAAGTGCCAACATAGTAATAATACTCGAATTTCAGTTGGCACCTATATAATTGATCCTGGTATCACTGGTTTTCCCTGGTAATACTCGAATATTAGATGGTACTAAGGGGTTATCCTTAAATAAACCATAAAATATTATCTATTATTTTGACGCAAAGGTCAGCGGTTACAGTGAATATTCGAAATTTTAATAATAATTAGAGTCCCAACGCGACTTTTAATGATATGTAAGTTATGATGATTTTCATGAAATGAATTTATTTGGAATGCACCATCGTTAAGTTACAATAAATGTGAAACGGTGCCAATCGAATTTTAACGATGTCTTTATTCAGAAACATATTAAAATAATAAATGCGGCACTAAGAAGTGTTTTACTTGGTACCACTCAATATTGAACTCGTACCACTGCAGATTACTTAACATTTTATCTGCATAATTTAACGGATTGTGATATTGAAAGAAAATTAGAGGATACCTGCTATTGATGCAGTAAAGTTGAATCATCCTTTTTTGCAATATGATAGAAGCCTACCGTGCTACGGGTAATGAATCTCGTTCGAAGATTTGAACGTATACCGTAGCGATTCTTACACAGGAAGAGAAGTTCTTTGTAAGCCTGCGAGCAGAACGGTAATTCAGTCTAATTCCGTGGTCCATGGTGATTTCGACTATCTCCCATAATCGGCCAGACCCGCCTCGCGCCACGAACCGAACTCGTAATGGGATGGAATTAAGAGGAGACGTGCCCTTCGCTAATCTATTAATTCCTACACGCGAGATTGCGTCGGGCGTCGAAAGAAACGAGTTTTCACGAAGGGACCGTAATATCCGCGGCCCTCGACCTCTTCTTCGTTTTCTTCTCTTCTCATCTCTCCTCTCCTCTTGTTGCATTCTCCTATCTATCTCTCTCTCGCTCAACGAGGCGTAAGAACTTCCAATTCTGAGTAATTTAAGATTCTTGTGCGTTCAAATGCAGATTCACATGCAGATGCTTACTAACAAGAACCTGGCTTATTCAAATCCACGGTTCTCAATGAGGAAGGAGATATATTAAATTATCCCAATGCAAAATTTTTGATTATTTTTCTATTCTCACAAAATACTTCAGAGTGAAGTCTGGGCCGATAAACTGCGAAATTACAAGGAAGTGTAGTTTGTTGGGAATTTTACAAATATGTCGCACAATTATTATATACCGGTAAGCCAAATCCCTCTCAGGGTAAACGTGACCTCGTTCTAATTTCAGGGATCTATGAGTTCATATGGACAAAGTGAGAGAGGCAAGTATTCGAGTCCGATCCAGGTCGCTAATAAATGTCTCTAGCAATCACCCCAGGCGAAGAGCATCACAAAGTCATCATGTGCCATAGATCAGACAAACATGCGCAAGCTTGCTAATAATCTCATGGTAATATCCATACTATGTACACTTATCTCACCCATCAAATAAAGCTCTCTACGCAGGATTATTAGTATCCAAGGTCTTCCGTTTCAGGTATCTCAATAACTATTTTTCACTACACTTTCTTGTCCTGAAATAGAATTTCAAATTGCTTCCACACGTATAAAGCCTATATTGTCGTCATATATTGGCATCTATGAGAATAAAAAATCTTTCAAATATCAAACACAAAATTTAATTTTTTCAGTTATAAGAAGGGTGAAATAAATTTTAGAAATAAGCACAAACGGGTTTTTATGAAGGAAATTTATGTTATAAATATCAGTAACACTAATAAAAAAAGATTTCAAAAAATTCTGAGCAAAAATACGAATAAGAAATTGGAATTTTTCATTTAAAATATGTAAGATTATATTTTAGTAATACCTCTAATTTTGTTTGAAAAAGCATCCTGCAGTTGTCTAGTTCAACATATTTTTTCCCACATTGATCAGACTAAGAGGTCATGGTTGGAAAAAAGTTTCAACATTTATTTCCACTTTTTTTTAAATGCCATATCGGTTTTCATATCATATATTTTGTTTATTAAAATCAGTCAAAGCATTTTTAAAGAAAACTACTTTTTTAAATGCTCATCTTGCTAAGCGCTGTTCATTGGTTTGTCTACCACAGACTTTTTGACAATTAAAAAAAAATAATAATTTAAAAGTTGGGCACACATCAGCCCTAAATTAATGCCTCTGACATAAAAGTACATTACATCACATAACATTTTCCAAAATAATAACTTTAAGAACGATTTTTTAAAGGAATTTATAAAGGGGGAAAGAAAAATAAAAAAGTAGTTTTACTCAAACACGGCTCGAATTATTGTAATGAAAAAATATGTGTTGTGAAAACTTATGCAGAAATTTTGGAGACAAATTTGAAAAAAAATATGTTGAATTGGACAACTTAAGGATAATTAAAATAATTAACTGTTTTACTATAAAACATGAGCTCGAAAAAAAGATTATGTAATCAAGAAACTTTTACAGTTTTTTTGGTCAGAATTTCTTGAATTTATTTGTTTTATTATTCTTATTTTATATTGTGTATCTTCTTTATTAAAATTCTTTGATATATTAACGAGAAATATGCATTTTAAAAATTTGTTATCCCTTCCACAACTCCCAAAATAAAATTAGATTCAAGGTTAAAAAGTGCAGGATTCGCTTACATATATGCCAATATATGTGCGCGGGGGTCTTTTTACATTATAAAATCTTATTTTACTTTTCAAATTGGCCATCTTATGTTTTCATTTTTAAACTTACAATTTCATTCTATATACATTAAAAATTAAATGCGTTTAAAATCAAGAATTTTTGATAAAAAATATTATAATTTGATTAACAGAAAATATAAAATAATTAATAAGTTTTTAATTGAACTGTGATTCGAATATTGAAAAATTAATAATAATTAATTTTACAACACGATTCTAAATCTGTTTAAAATGAAATTCACAGATTTTTACTTCAAAATTGAGCTTCTCCAATTCAAAACCCTCAGTAGTTAAAGAAAACGTACGTTAAACGTACAATTGCCACTTTATAAGCTATTTTCAACTTTCAAATCTCTTGAAATTAACAAATGCATAATTAACGGCTTTTTTAAAATTTCGTGTCCTATTCAAATATTGTTTCAGTCTAAAATATTCCAATTTTAGTTTATTCAATTTGAAATATGTTAATTAATTTTTTTAATATTTAGCAATGTTTGAATTTTCATGTAAAATTATCTATTATAAATCAAATATTCAAGACTAAAAAAGTTTTTAACTGCATTTTTTTAAAATAGCCTGGAATGATTAGAATTCCAGAGTGCAAAATTAAATCTTTGTGTTTTGATGCATTTAAAAAAATTAATTTATTTTAATCTATTAAAAAAATTCCGTTTGTAAGTTAAAGAGTTGATTATTTTTGCATGAATAATTATTGAACAATAATCAAATGGAAAAGGCCTAAGCTGAGGTGATTTAACTTTTGCATTAAAATCTTTTAGTTAAACAAAGTTTTATTCGTTCAATTTAGAGCATTAATTTATATTTTTATTCAAAAGACTTTCAATTGTTGAATTTACAAAAGTTTAGAATTGTATTTTATGCATCTGAACGGGAATCATTGACCGTTTCAATAAAAAATTGTTAAGCTTCAATTTTAAAATGTTAAAAATCAAAAGAGTTTCAGTTTGAGTACCGCCGTTGGAAATTTCAGTTTTAAACTTAAATAACAACTAAATTTAAGTGCAAATTCATTTTCAAGCTAAACTTTCTCTTAATTTAAAGTACAGAACTCTTCGAACATAATAGAAGAACCAATTTAAAAATCTGCAAGTATACAAATAGTAAACGAAAAATATGAAAGCAATGTAATTCGAAAGATTTCATGTTAATACTTTCGATGATTCGATCAGTTTCAAATATTTTATTTTTAACTGCTAGGACTGATATCTGAAAAATATCAGTGCGAGCGGTATGTCTTCAGAATCTAAGCCATCTTATAATTAGGATATCAATTAAGCGATGCTAATAAAGGAGCAAAATAGGTATTTCTAAAAAAGCGTGACGTGAATCATTGTGGAATGTGAACGGGTCTGACTGTAGACAGACTCTTATCTCCATCCAAGAGCGAACATTTGTCCTGCGTCAGCTTATCACTGCTACTTATTCCAGTCACCTCGGGATGCAATAAGTAAATGCATCCATCTTCAAGATTCTTGGTGAATGGGTCCAGACGTCTCGTCTGACGATGCAGTCAACACGATAACACGACCGCCCGTCACGTTCTTACCTCAGTAGATCGTAAAAATCAACTTCCTAATTCCAAAATTGAGCTGGAAAGAACGTTCGAAATGTGTAATGCTTCGGTGAGCAAACGATCTATTCTGCTGGTACCGAGCTAAGCTTTAGAGATGTGCGCTTGAAATCAGAATTACTGGAAAAATACTAATCAATAGCAGTTTTCTGCTTATTCAAATTTTTCACCTTTTTCAAATTTTGACCTTAATATCAATTTTAAAGGTTATTTGAAGGTCACATTGATTTTTTAAATAGAAACCTCTATTTTCGACATTAGATTCTAATAGAGGGGAAAATTTTGCGTCCGAAATTATAGTTGGAGTCAATTTTTCCGAGGCCAAATAAAGGGTAAATCAAAGTCAAATTTCAAAAATCATGCAGAGCGAAATTTTTTTTATTCTTTTAATACGTTTCGGCAACACAAAGCTGGGGTGGATTAGGGACTAATGACTTTGAGAACCTTGACCTTGAGGCATGCTTAGAAGGTCATTTTAAGGTCAAAGTGTTCTCACAAGCTCCAAACCAGCAAACTCCACACTTTGAACTACGAATGACCTTGCAAGTTGACCTCAAGGTCAAAGTGATCAAGGTCGTTGAACATGATTTTTGAAATTCTTCCTCGATTTACTCTTCATGTGACCTCGTGTAAATTGATTCTTAAGTATCATTTTGGACGTAAAATTTCCCGCTCTTTCAGAATCTAATGTCAGAAATAGGGGTTCCCATTTTAAAAAATCAATGTGATCTTTAAATAACCTTGAAAATTGATCTCGAGATTAAAACGGATTTTCCAAAAAGATGTCCACCATTGTCCTAAGTAACTTTCGTCTAAACAATTTTTTTGTATACCGCTTATTTCGGATATTTTAGGGGTGGATACATTAAAATTGGCCACTAAAGGAATTGGTAATGCTACTACAAAATTAATTGGTAAATTTATTCCTAGCAACTATTTTATACAGTAGTTTGAAATAAATATATTGCGAAACCACCATGTATTGAGCCTACAACCAACTATAACGCCCCTTGAAAAGTGAGTGTTAGGTAGCCCTTCACCGAACGGCGTCAGTTACTGACAGATTATTAGTTCCAAAGTGCACCTTACTGACAGATTACTAGTTTCATGAATAGCCACTAAATAACGCAGAATGTAATCCATAACCGTAATGTAGATATATATGGGGAATTCTTTTTCAAAACAGCCACCCTCTGCCCATTTTTCATTTAAAGAGAAAAATTTTTTAGCGCACACCTACAAATTTGTTATGAAGTGTACTTTCTGATGCCGTCTGGTGTTTTGTACAAAAAATCAATCCTAACCTCACAATGGATGCCTCAATCGTGGCAAGTCAGCAAAAACTGTAGTTTTTTCGTCAAAATTGCTCGAAAAAATAAAACTCTTAAAATAATTTTGAACATTTTACTGTGAAAGAGGTTTTTAAGGTCGCTGATTACGAATGTGAGTTCCTATTTGCAAAACTCAAGACGGCGGGCCCAATATGATGGACAAAAAATGCAAGACTCTACCAATTTATGAAAAATTGCAAATTTTTTGTGAAAATTGCTCAAATAAAATATAACTCTTTAAATAAATTTGATCATTTTACTGTTAAAGGGGCTTTCGGGGTCGCTGAGTATGAATCTGAGATCAGAGTTGCAAAGTTTGAAATGGCAGAACCAATATGGCGGATAAAATTTTCGGAACGTCAGTGCGAAAAGTCCAAGTTAAAAGAAAGTTTTTTTACAGATCAAATGTGGTCGTTGCATACTGAATGCAATTGAATTACGGCTTTTAGGTAAATTATTTGGAATTCCGTTTTATTTAACTAGTGGTTCACCCTGGAGATTTTATTCCCCAGTACCTTGTTTTTCGATGGCTTTCTCCTATCTACCACCTGGAGAGGCGCTCGATGTGGGACTAGTAAACCCGTCAAGAGTCTGTATTTGTCTATGTCTAGTCTGTCTGCAGTATGTTTTTTTTTGTTTCTTATTTAAACTATAAAATTAATTTTTATATTTTTGTATGCAGCGCCTAGAGAATTGCATTTTTTGCATTGACATTAGAGAATTTTTTAATTTGAACCGTTCCATCTGAACTCAGATTGGTAATCAGTGATCCAAAAAATCCCTTTAGCAGTAAAATGTTCAAAATCATTTCAAGATTTTTATTTTTTCGAGCAATTTTGACGAAAGAACTAAATTTTTTAGTGACATGCCACGATTGAATCATCCATTTTGAGGCTAGGATTGATTTTTTTCTAAAAAACACCAGACGGCATCAGAAAGTACACTTCATAACGAATTTCTTGGAGTGCGCTAAACAAATTTTCTTTTATAAGAAAAATGGACAGGGGGGTGGCTGATTTGAAAAAGAATTCCTAAAAACTCTACCTCGCACCGAACCACTTTGAAAATATTTCGCCATTCGCGATTTATACCAATCACAACCCAAACAGCTGACGCCACGTCAATCGTATTTTTTCACCTAAAACAATAGAATCCGCGAAATATTCTATTATCTGCAATTACGTTTGCGAAATGCAATAATTGTTAGTCTTCCTGCACTCAAAATAATGAAAAAAATAACCGAAATCCCACCAACGAACATAAATCAAGTAGTGAAAGAAGAACAGCAAGATTTACTACCCGAAAAATCAAAGGATAATTATGAGGTGGCTTCCGAGAAACTTATCAAATGGAGAATACAAAACAAAAGAATGTTTGGACAGTGATCATCATCATTATCATAAAACATTCACTTTATAGCACGTTCTCCTAACATTACGATAAAGGGCTATCTAACGCCTTTTCTCGGGGGGGGGGGGGGGGTGGTTTAGTCCTATCACGGGCTGGTTTTCTAAAAAAACCTGGACCACACCCGGAGGGTTAACCCCACGTTTACGGTGGATTCAAAGTTCG
>JAAAKG020135665.1:0-21095 GCA_010014905.2 Druon quercuslanigerum | reverse complement strand
GTCTCGGGGGTGCGTGGGGGGGGGGGTGGGTGCGGGCTTTAGTCTCATAACGTACTGATTTTCAATAACATATCGTACATCACTCGTAGGGTTACACACATGTTCACGTGGAATTCAATGTTCGCAAGGACGAGCTGAAAACCCATGGTTTTACTATTCATCCTGTGAAAATAGATTAACGAAGAAAATTTTACTCAAATCAACTAACAAATTATTACGTACATAAAAAATACAACAAATGTGAAAGACACTGACAACACTGAGTTACACTTTAAAAAGCACTGCCCTGTTTTTTTAAAATAGAAAATGTCTGTAACGTTTGAATTTTGAATATTGTATGGTTCATACAGAATTATTAATAATATAACAATATAAAGTTATAATGTACTTTGAAAAAACAATAAACTTTCTTAGATAAAACTTAAAATCAAGCAGAAAGTATTAAGAAAGTTATTATTAAATTATGGTTTCCGAGTTATTGCTAATAATTGAATTAGTAAGTTTTTACTATTATGCAGATTAATATAATATCCTTACTAATACATTTAGTCACATAAATCTTACCATTTCATTTAGTAGACAGTGATAAAATGATTCATCTGCCTGTCAGATGCAATGCTACTAATTGAATTAGTAAAATTTCTACTAATTTGTATTTAGAAAGTATACTCTTTACATTTAAATCAGTGTTTTAAATTCAGTGAATTTTTATTGACAACAGTGAGATATCATTGATTGGCAATCACATAAAGATAATCAGTAAAACTCAAGTCGGGAAAAACCTGGAGATCATGAAAAAGGCCGAGAATTTGGTTGGGGAGGGAAAGTTAGCGATTTTGAATAAAGCAACTTAAAAAGTTAAGGAATTTTTATGATAGGAACTATAAATAACCTTCAAAAATAATAAATTTCAAAATTGTAACTTTTTATTAATTATTTTTAAAGATTTGAGTTTTAATCCTGAAAGATTTTTGTCCAGGTTAAAACAGGAAACCGATCAAGGAAAAATCAGGGAAAAATCGGGGAATTTCCTGGGTTTAAAAGTTCTTTTAAAAAAAATAATCAGAATTAAATTTTAAAGAAAATTATCACAGCTAATTTTTTAATTTATTTGTGTTAATATTTATTTATTTAAAGCTAACTTTGACAGAAAAAGGGCTATTCTGCAGATTTTCTATTTTTTCTATTTAGAAACGAATCGCAAATATTACGAAACATCTTAAGTCTATAGTAGAACACAAATATTAGTTTGAATAGTGATCAAATAGATTCTTTTTAACCAATCAAATGAACAAATTTCAACTGACTGGTTTTATTAGAGTATTTTTTACTTTCTCATCCTTACAAAA
Source organism: Druon quercuslanigerum (assembly GCA_010014905.2). Classification (NCBI taxonomy): domain Eukaryota; kingdom Metazoa; phylum Arthropoda; class Insecta; order Hymenoptera; family Cynipidae; genus Druon; species Druon quercuslanigerum. Next base: position 19,746 of record JAAAKG020135665.1, on the reverse strand, counting down.
AGTTATTACTTTTATGTAAAATTTGACATAGTTGTTTTTCATCAAATATCCACGTTTTGAGACCCCCTGAGTTAACAACATAAAACGATTTTTTTGAAGGTGTCAGTCTGTAGTCGTGTACGAAACATAACCCTATGTAGTAATTCCAGTCGGGGTTAAGTAGGGCCCTGGATAGATTTACCTATTTCTAATCGGGCGTTCGTAGGATAATTTGGAGAGGGCCTGATTAGTTCTGTAACGCTGTTTTAGTCAGGTACTAACTAGAACTTCCGAGCAGGCCCTGACGAGAGTGCCCTTTAATCGCCCGACGATTAGTAGGGCTCCATCTAGACCCTTTCTTATACCTGATGAATATTTAATTTATATGATGAAATAATTTTTATTTATATTCGTTCTATTTAGAACGAATAAATATATTGCATTTTTAAACAATATATTACAAACAAAATTTCTAAAGTCGGGAGCCTTAACCAATACGGTAAACCTTCAAGTTGATAGACGATGAAGAAGCCATACTCATAAGCTACAGCTCAAAAAAATTTACAGTTTTTTTTCTAATTAAATACTTATTATTATGGGGCATTAAGTAAATGTCAAATATACGAACTGTTAACAGGAATATCAATAAAATAATTTTAATCGAATGAAATTTTTCTTCCTGTAATATTTCGTTTTTTCCTGTTGTAGATTCTTTTACAACTTTTTGCAATGATAGAAAAGGTAATTTTTCTGAACCTTTACAGTTTTTCATAAGGATGGAATTTTTTTCATCATCCATGCAAAAATTTTTCTCATATCATTTCCTATTTGAAGTTGGGTTCCGATGAGGTTCCTATCATAATCTCTAGTCTAGAAAAAACTGGTTAAGGTCCCTATAAAAAATCTAGTCCAGAAAAAACTTGTTAGGGCCCCTATTAGAATATCTAGTTTAGAAAAAACTGGTTGGAGCCCCTATCAGCATAAAAAATTATCGGGAGAGACTTGCATTCAGTTAGAGAAGTGTCTAGATCGTCAGGTCCAACAAAATGTCTGAGTGTCTCACTTAAAAATTTGTTGTACATTTTCCAAATAAACTAAGGTGATTAAAAGCATAAAAAATGAAAAATAAACTGTGTAAAAATGCATTTTTTTTCCTCATCATTAGTCAGCGTTTCGTGACTCTAATCAGATGCTGGCTACCCTATCAGGATCACACATTTACCTGAGTGTTAAATTCAAATATTTTTTGCACTTTTGCCAAAATATCTAGGTTGTTAAAAGTATAAGAAGTATAAATGTATATTAACAATTGAGAACAAAGTTTTTTTAATCGTGATTAAACTTTTTAAGAATGAAGAAATCCCATTTTTGGGCTTTTAGGAACTTTTCAGCCAAACGACACGATATACAAAACAGAGCTGTAGAAAATTAATTTTTACGTTTAAAGGGCCTGAAAATCACATTTTTTCAGACAAATTTTATAATGCCTAGAATGTTTATTGTGACATATTTTGTATTTAGGGGAAACCACCCTAGAGTAGATAGGCAAAAATATCAACGGCATTTAACAGCTTCATTTCCCAAAAATAAATAAACATTTTCGTTTTGTAATAAAGCTTAAATATTAAATTCAATATTTTTAGAGAAAAAGTGGTCAATAAATTATTTAATTAGCTATATTAAACGTTTTTATTAGATCTGGTCGAGCCTATGATTTTGGCACCTCCAACCATCAGTAGATAATCGTTTCTAGTATTGCTTCTAGGCAGAACAGAATACTCAATTCTCGATAATTATAATTTATCACTAGTAAAGTTAAAATTAAAGCGAGTTTATTGAATAAATCATAGATGAAATTAAAATCATTCTAAAAAAATTATAAAAGTTCACATTTTTACATTTTATTTATCTTTGATATTCCGTATACAATTTAACCAGACTTGTGATGACAGAAAAGTGCAAAAATTTACATACCTTATTCCTAAAAATAAGATCTTTTCCAAGTGAATCCCGAACGCAACTAAAATTTCCGGACTTTTAATTGACTGCAAATTTGTATTTTTTTATAATTGATTAAAACAATTATAAATTTCAAAATGTCACGAATTAAAATAAACAAACACAGCCTTTAACTTGAAGCAACTACATGACAGTCGCAGAACTGCCAATTTTGACAGCAAAATATTTCGATTATCTACTGTTGGAAAATGTAATGTAAAATAAGAAGTCCTCAAATATTTATAAGTAATAAAAAAGAACACTTTCTATCAATAAATAATGTTCATTAAACTTTAAGTTTTGGTTCTAATGTATAAACATGCCACAGAAATGTTTCGTTTAGGTAAAAAGTATGAATGATGCAGAAGCAAAAATTGCTTCCAATGTGGAAAATTAATTTATTGCTCTCGAACATTAATTAATTATAACGTTTCAATAAAACTTCATCAGAACGTATGGTATCCTTACTGTATTATATATATTGCAAATGACAATAATAATTTTATATTTTTCAACATATCACTATTCATTATTGCTCTAGAGATAAATTATAGCAGTTTTATTGAAACTTGTGAGACAATTTGTTCTTTCCTGAAAGCACTCAATTGTAAATTTGTTTATAACAAAGAGGTCGATTCATTATTAAAACTATTCGTGTACATAGTTTGTATTAGTGTTTCAATATTTACTTTAAGTGAAAAAATTAAGATTTGATTTATTTACTCTCTTATTTTCTCTCCTTTATTTATAGATTCTTGAGCTATAAGAAGGTCTATTAAAGAGAGTTGAAAGATGTCGATGTCAAGAGACACAGAGTTATATCCAAGTCGTAAAGATTCAAGATGATCATGGCTAGTCGTACCTTTTAACCTTTAACGTTCTCCTATATGCTACAGCACACTAATCTGTCGTGTTGAGGCGCCATGACATAAATTTCTCTCTGGTCTATCTTCGAAACTCGGTTATTCCTCCTAGTCTTCGTTATCGAATAGTTTACGAGTATAGGGACAAAGTCTGACTTTTGATGGCCCCAAATCACCGAAAAATTGCGCGGGGACCCTGACAAAAGTAAGGTGTGCGAAGTTCTAAATCCATTGCAAACAATGTGAAGTAAAGTAGAATTATAAAATGCTCCAAAAAGTCGTATGCATTTCGAAAAATTCTTTTAACATAGATAAATTTATTTTAAATCACATAAAATAGTTTCAGACTGTGTATGGCTAATAACAGCATTTATAATTTTAATTTATTTTGCATTGCTTCCAAAGGATTTTGAGCTTTGCTCACTTCACTTTTGCCAGGGTCGTCGCAATTTTCGGTGGGCACAGCAGTTTCGAGAAGTTATATTAGTTGCATAAAGTCCACGAACAGTATTTGCTTAACAATGTGCAGGACCTTCAAGAAGAAAAGAAAATATAAAATATTATATGTGGCCATCCACAGGAAAAGGGCCCCTATTGCCGGTTTTAGTTTAGGAGATATTCGCATTTTTCTAAGTATAAGTCAAAGTTATAACTTTTGGGTCCAAGTAGGGTTTGATACTGGTACCTATATAAAATTAATTCGGAGTATATTTATATCCAGACAGTAACCGGAAGTAAGTATATGTTATGTTTGAAGAAAAAATATAGCATGCGTGCTTATGGCATTTGCGGAACTTATAAATAAGTTTTTCTCGAAAAACTGTTTTTCGAAGTTCCAACTTCAAAAATGCCTCGATATCCGGATATATGCCCCTATACATAACTACATACCGGCCATAAGAGCTCTTCTCATTCGGACGCCCACAGTTAATCATTATTTTCTTCGCTTAAAATGACTTTGTTGCTTTATTTTTATAATATTTTCATATTAACTTATAATTTAAATTAATTAATCTTTTAGTAAAATTGACCTCAACTTGTAGAAGAAGAAAAAAGAATTATGGACGACTGTAGGTTGATACCAAAGTGCCAAGAGCAACAAGCAGACAAGTGGATCTGGCTGGCGCTCATTACTATGATTGGCAGATTCAATTAACGAACAGGCTGATTCCTCCGCGGTTGGGTCGTCCCGGCTTAACCTCAGCTAAATATTATTAATAATAATCAGCTCATTACTGGCTTCATTAATTATCTGGTTATGCGAGCCAACGGCGAACCAAATTCGACCGGGTCAAATAAGAAGATCCGACTGGAATCACTTTAGCCCACCCTTGATCTCATAACTAAAAGAAGCCTACAAGCGAATAATTTGTAGTGTTCAACATGATTGCACATCATCGAACATGTTTGCCATTTATCTTCCATACAAGAATCTTGCAATGCTTAAACTATTTTTTTCCTGACATGAATCTCGATAATATATGTCGTTAAATCGTTACTGGAAATATTAATTGCAGGCATATGCTCACTGCACGCTATGCGCGTGGTTGGCAAGTTTAGAAGCGCCTGTTGGATTTGTTTCTTATTTGGAATTAATCTTTACTCGCAGCTAGACTGAAAAATGTATTATTTCCGTGGGGTTGACAATTCGTGAAGTATGGTGTACACTTGTGCTGAATTATCCTGAAGTATCTTGAAGTACGTGAAATACCTTGAAGTATGTGAATGATCTTGAAGTATATGAAGTATGTTGAAGTACATTGAATTATTCTGAAGTACCTTAAAATATCTTGAATTATCTTGAAATATTCTGAAGTATCCTGAAGTATTTGAAATATCTTGAAGTATCCTGAAGTACGTGAAATATCCTGAAGTATGTGAAGTATCTTGAATTATGTACATTATCCTGAAGTACATTGAATTATTCTGAAGTACCTTGAAATATCTTGAATTATCTTGAAATATTCTGAAATATCCTGAAGTATGTGAAGTATCTTGAATTATGTAAATTATCCTAAAGTTCATTGAATTATTATGAAGTACCTTGAATAATCTTGAATTATCTTGAAATATTCTGAAGTATCCTGAAGTATTTGAAATATCATGAAATATCTGAAATATCCTGAATTATCTTGAATTATCTTGAAGTCAGAAGTAAGTATACACTTTTCAGTCGAGTTGTCAACCCCTCGATCATTTCAATAAATTTATATTATTAAGATTCAGAATCAGCACTGATATTGAAACGGACGCATTTTCTTGTTTTTATAATTTAAAGAAATTCACGTTTAATCAAGAAAGTCAAAATCAAATGTTTAGTTCTAATTTAGATGAAAAATTTTGTTAATTAAAATTTTTTGTGCCTTGTGCCCTTCTTCCGACACATTTTTTTAAAATTTTAATGTTATATTTTATGATTGAAAGAAAAAATTCCCCGTACTATAAAAAATACTTTAAAACAAATTTGTATATTGTTTTTGGTGATCAAAATTTGTCTGTTCAGTTTTTTCGTAGCTTGTGTGGTTTTTACGCAAATTTAAAATTTTTAATGTTTTTTTTACGATTAAAACAAAAACTACGTATCCTCTCAAAAAATTCTTTTTTTGCATGAGCCGTAAAAATGTAGGAGCACCAGATCTTCCTAGGAATTTATTTTAAACTCTACTAAAAGTAAATCTCGAAGTAAATGGAGTTTCTATCCATTTGAATAATTTGTTATCTTTAAGATTAAAATTTTCTATCCAATGTTCTATCCAAGTCTACCCACTTTTTATGCACGTTAATAAACTTATACTTTTTTGGCAATAAAGATGCTGCTTATCTTTCAGTCTATGTCTTCCTACCCACATAGTGACTTTTGTAATCTTTCTTAAATGTGAGCTACCCTTTATTTAATTCTCAATCTTTCTATCCAAATTTTTTCTCAGTCTGTCTACGGAATTCTGAGTAAATCTACTGGAATCTACTGGAATTCAAAAAATGTAAGTGATTATAGTAAGAAATATACGCATAATAGGTATGCAAATGTACAAAAGGTGCAATAACATGAAATCATAGACATCTTTAAACTGAAATTTAAAAGGCCATTTTAGACCTAAAATTTGACGAGATTGAATATATAAGTAAGATTGTTGTAAAAAAACTCCCTGGTATATGATAGGATTTTTATAGAACGTTTAAAATAACTTTTCAAATATATTTTGTTAGATGATTTTTTGTAAATTGCTTGACCAACGTTAATTTTATAATTCGTGTAATTGTACTTAGTGAAGTCTTGCATCGCAGATGTTTTTGGTGCGATAACTAATATTATATATAAATAAAACTTAAAATAAAAAGTTGCGACAATAGAAAGAGCTTTGCGCTCGGATTTTTGTGTTTATGTTTTTGCTTCGTCAGAACATATAGTATCCTTGCTGAAATATTCTACTAACAAAAATAATAAAGATTTTTTACCAGTTTTCTTGTTCATTAAAATTATCTACTATAGGGTGAATTCCCCTACATAATATCGGGCCTGAATTATTTATGAAAAAGACCTTATGAATTTAATTTTTTTTCCTGCGCTTTTTATTTTTTTATATAAATTTATAAAAGGGAAAATGCAATTTAATTTTTATATTTGAGTAAATTTCAAGAATCACTTTAAGAATCTTTTTTTTCTCGCAAATCCTTTGTCACACGTTCAACTATAACTACAAGCTACCACAAAAAATATTCAGTGGTTTGTATATATATATATTTATATGAAGAGTAGAAAATTGTATTAATTTTTTTCAACTCAATAAATATTTCCCTTCTTTCTGTTGCCATTAGATCATATCAAATATTTCAACGAGTATATGTTTAAAATTTATTTTCAGCATGATTTAATCGCATCTTACTAAAAGTGTTTGTGTCTGCTTAAATCTGTAAAGCTTCACTACGTACGAATGAAATTTTTATATCAAGGCCTCCATTCTCAATTAGTTTATGTGCTGACAACACCGTGTATAAGACTATATGTAAAATTGGCCGAGCATTAGTCTATCTACATTTTCGGCGATTTAGTGTTATTATTATACTCTGATTTGATAGACTATTCTGCATTGTTTGCTTAATTATTAAGTTATTCTGTGAAATAATAAGGGAGCAACAATAATATATGAATAAGTGCTTCTGGTTAATTGCCTTGCACCAAAGTTCTATGTGCATTCTAAAACGAAGTCGACATCGGACATTTTATTGAATAAATATCAATTGTGCATGTAGGGCTTTGAATAATTTATTTTCAGAATTTAACGATTAATAATTCTCTAGTGAATGTAATTGATAGCAAAAAATAATACTTTTTTCAAAAAATTTCATTTTCCTACAAGTCTGAATTTTTCAACTATTTACGTGATAACTTACACATAACTTACACACGTAGATATATTTTTCTAGAAGAAAATTATTCGACTTTTTGACCTAAAACACTTGTTGAAATAGCATATGAAATTTTTGAAAGCTGAATACAAATAACTATTGAATAACTCTTCTTTACATATTTTTTTTACTGAAAAGAGAAGAGACTAATATTTACAAAACGTAAAATCAATGCAACGACGTGCGTATATGCCAGTCATCATTGCCTGACTTCACCGGATTTTTACTACTTAAGTATTTGGCTTTGCGAATTTCTGTTCAGATTAATCGATTGACATTAACAGTCTAATTCCATGTAGGAAATATATCATTAATTTTATGACTTAAAATTACAGCAGAAGAAATGATATTATTTGTTGTACTTGAAATATATAATTATAGTTATATATGTTCAGTCTACAAACTAGCTGCCTTCCGATACCCTAAATTTACCACTGAACTACATACACGAGAGAAAAAGTTGTCTTAAAACAAGAACATCTTCCTCATGCTTGTTTTGCTTTGCTGCAAAAGGATTCCTACTAAGAAATTCCATTTACGTCAAGAAAGATCCTTTTGTCACAAGAGGAAATTTCCCTGAGTGCAGCTTTGTTATATATAGCACTGCGTTTTTTTAAATAGAAATTTCTTGAAACAAAACATTGAAGTGAACATTGAAACAGACTTTCCAAAAGATAAATTATTATTTTATATATTTATGCTCAAGAACGGAAAACACTCAGTGACCTTTCAAATTGACGACAACGCGATGCGGTTGTCTGATTTCTGCCAGAACGCGTTCTGAGCATCCGGAAATATTTGAAGTACCTTACGATCAAAGGCCTCCACAGCCACCCGTGATGGCCTCCAGAACTTCCCTTTTTCCCATATCCATCCCTATATTTTACCCTCTTGCTTTCCATCCATCCCCTTTAAATAACCTGCCACTTTTATGAAACTTCAACTTTATTTTTTGTAGTTTTTAGGAACATGCACTATGTAAATCGTATTGCAAAATGTGTATCTAATGAAATTTATCAGCATCAAGAACAGTAGAGTCATATTGTAAAGATTCGTGAAAGTGACAGTTGAATTATCTGAATTAGATATATACTGTATTTCATTAGTGTTTCATTTCCTCTACTTGCTATACTATTTTTAAAGAAAAGTCTAGTTTATATTATAGCTTGTTTTCAGTGAACTTTGTCTTCATGTACAGTGCATAAGTCTGTCCTTCTTCCTCGGGGCTTTTACTGAGTGGGTATTAGCGGTTGGCACCCCTGCGGTTTGATTTACGGGCACGCACTAACGAGCCTTGCTGCATCGAAGAACGAAGAAGCAGCAGGCAAAGGCTTAACCGACCGAGTAGAAATGTAACTCGAACGAGCGATCTCTAGATGCAGCCCGGGGGCTGATTGGTCCGTATTTGGTTATAATTAAGGCAGCAGCAGCGACCATTAGCGACCACGCATAACAACATTGTTCCAGAAGGACCAAGAGAGCCGCGACGCGTAAATCAAATTGTGCAAAGAGCCAGCGCCCAGTGCCCCCACTCTTTTTAAGTTTTGCTCTTGCTCCATGCTTACGGTGAAATTGCGACCCTTTACATTATGGCTCACCATAGTCGTCAAATCCACATATGTTTATTACGTGTTAACGAATGCAGAACGCATGAGGAAATAAAATTAAATAATACCAACTGTTGGATAAATAAGTTTTATCGTTGAAAGCAAATGCATTTCTTTTTTGTAAAGAACACAGTGCTGGTGTTTAATCTTCCATATTTAATAACTACAAATGAAAATAGTCTGGAAGTTCAAGGATTTCTATGGCGTTCAGCGTGAGACCTACAGAGAAAACTAGGGTTATGAAACGTTGCAGATAATGGTCAAAGTGGGGTAAAAGCTAGCAAGGTAGCTCCGTCTAACGTAAGCTCACTGAAATAAAGATATCGCAATTGTTGCAGACTAATTTCAGTCAGTTTTTTTAAATTATATGACTTGTCAAGGTTTTTTTAACTTTTCAGATCCAGTCGCAAGTTTTGCGATTTTTTTGCCCATTTGGTCAAATAATATAAATATATAAATTAATTAATAAGTTAATAAATATGTATAATAAATTAATGTTATAAATGAAATACATTTTTTGAATTGTTATAAAAAATTCATGGATAAAGCTGGCCAACTACCTTTTTATCAGTGGCGATGTACATATTATCTGCGAGAACTACTTCGATGGTAAAACTAACTGACCAGTTTTTGTGCAACAACCAATATTACTTCTACATAATTCATATAAGTACCGATACTAATCATAGGCCCAACAAATAAAAGTAATCGTTTGCCACCAATGTATTTTTTAACGAACAAGATTAGTAAAGTTTACAAATTTTGATCCTTGATGACATTGGCAGAACTGAAACCCTCGCAGTGCTGACAACATGCACGTCAAATATCACGCCATTTTCACGATCGTTGCCATGTTTTCTATTTCGGCGGTGTTGAAGAATTCGATTACATAGTTCCATGGCCCCCACAAAAGGGTGGCTGGCCTGGCTGCAGTCAAGAGACCCAGTACCGCGTGGGGCCCGCGACACAAGCCACCCATTTACAATCGGAATCGTTAACCTAATAATCAGTTTAAAATTAAGAAAAACTTGGAGGCATTTTTTCAGCGCTTTTAAAATTTCCCTTGAATAAACATGCAAAATGTACGCCTATTAGAGTAAACAAAAGTATTCCACACGTATCTAATTATATTTAATGTTAACTATTGTTGTCTGCATTGCCTTTTATCAACTTTAAAAAATTGTTACCTTTTCTTAACTTGTAAGGTTTAGTTCATTTGCATCCCCCGCGCAAAGCGTGCATTTTTAAATGGTCACAACTACCTTTCTACAAATGCAAATGTAATTTTCTATAATGATTTCTGAAGTGTTTTTCATGTTCTTTTATTCTGTGAAATCTATTGTTTTTAATTTTTTAATTTTTATACACAAAGTGTCATGTAAAATGTTTATTTAAAATTTTCTACTCTTCGGGCAGTTTTTACTTTTTTAAAGTTTTTCTTGAAACGAAATATTGATTTTTTCCGATAAAAATGTTGTTTAGCATTTTGGGACAGAAAATAGTTATGTAGTTATGCGAAGATATCCGAGCGAAACCCTTCCTCGCGCGCTCGGACAGCTCGGCCAGTCCAGCCGATACTTGTAGAAAAGGATGTGGAACTCTCAATTTATAGCCATCCAGAGTTATAGAAGAGCCTGGTATTAATGTAGATGAAGAGATAAATGAGGACTCAAATTTTCGCATGCCAATCATAAATGAAAAAGAAGGATGCAATGATGAACATCACTTAGCGGATTTCGAAGTCCTGAATCAAATAAAAGAAAAATTAGAGCAGAAGGGCACTACATATTCAGAAACGATTTGTCTACTCACCCGTGCGCCTAAGTCTTGGAATCGCAGACAAATCATGCGAGAATTCGATGCATCTGAACGTGGTGGCAGAAAAGCAAAAGAGTTAGTTGCCAAAAGTGGAGTTTTTACTTTCCCGGAAGCCAAACGAGGACAAAAACTGAAAATTTGGTAATAAACTTGTACGAAGATGACGAGAATAGTCGAAAGATGCCGGGTAAGAAAGATTTCATATCTGTCAAAAAACTGGACGGTACTCGTAAGAAAGTACAGAAGGGACTGATTCTGTGCAATCTTTCAGAAATATATGCCAGACTTGCAGCCCTACATGAAAGTGTGAAGATTGGATTTTCGAAATTCACACAACTTAGACCAAATAACTGTGTTTTAGCTGAAGCAAGTGGAACTTACAATATTTGTGTCTGCGTTTATCATAAAAACGTTAAGTTAATGTTAAATGCGATATTAAGCATTTAACTGAGGGAACTGAGAGACAATTGTGAGATTATCATGACTGCTTTGAAGAAATCATGTGCAGTGAACCCACTGAGGCTTGTAATTTTAACGAATGCGAATCTTGTCCTGACATTGAAAATTTTTTAAAGTACCTGACTGATCTATTGGACGTGAATAGTTTCGACAAAGTGACATCAAGTTTGGCAGCAAAATGATAAAAGCACTTTGAAAACCGAAATAGCAGACGCTGATGCTTTCGTATAAGCACTCTGCACTAAACTTAAAAGCTTGAAATCTCACGAATTTTATGCGAAACAACAAGGTTTGTTTCTGAAGCACCTTAAAGTTATACTAAAAGAAGGAGGGTACTTAATTTTTCTTAACTTTTCTGAAATGTATGCTTTCATCATTCAAAAATCTGCACAATCTTTTTTAGTGGAATAATAATCCAGAAACTATATTTACAGTAGTTATTTATTACAAAGATGGAAACGAACTAAAGCATTTTAGCACGGCAATCATCTCGGATTGTTTAAGACAGGACACTGTAGCTGTGTACACATTTTAAAAACTCATCAATGAGTACCTCCAGAAGAAATTCCACGTTGTCAACAAAATGTATTATGTGAGATACGGAGATGCGCAGCATTTTAAAAATAAATATGTATACCTTTATAAATCTTTCAAATCACAAAAAACATTTTGGAATTTCTGCAGAAACACGTTTCCAGGCAACTGCACATGGAAAAGGCCCAGCTAGCTTGCAATGCTCATCACAGATTCCAATTCTAACTGCAATGGAGTTATTCGAATGGGCTAAGAATCATTTAAAAGAAACTGTAATTCTTTTTAGTTCAAAATAAGATCACATAGAGATGACCAAAAAACTAGAAACTAGATTCACTGAAGCAATTACAATTCCCGGCAATCTAAAATACCACGCATTTATTCCAAATGAGAACGGACAATTGTAACTGAAAAAAACCTCATTCGCAACAGAACATGATCTGTTTCCGAAGACAGTCAAAAAGCCTCATGTTCAGAGAAGCAAACAATGCATGAAAAAAGGCGAACTTAATAAATTATGATGAATTTAATGCAGCTTCGCTGGAGATTCGTACGTGCAACGATGTCCCCGGTAGGACTGGCCAACCTGTCCGAGCGCGCGAGGAAGGGTTTAGCTCGGATATCTTCATATAACTACATAATGGAAGAACATGAAAACCCTTTAAAAATCATTGATAGAAAAATTCCATTCGCATTTAAAGGAAGGAAGTTATGACCATTTGAAAATTCCTGTTTTGCCCAGGGGATGCAAATTTCACCCCTGTAGTTCGAGGAGGGATGTTAGTATAAGCCTATCAGTTGGTGGGTATACTACTATCATATAGACAAACAAACTCTGAAAATTTGAAGGCAATAGGAAGGCATGACTTTTAAAGTTGGGGCAGTTCAGAAATAATGCCCCGTATACCCCTCAGATTGTAATGTGTTAGAAAGAATGCTGGAATCAGAAAGCTATCTGTTATAATATGCTACTCTCCAGTTTATATTGACAATAATGATGCAAAAGACATTATCTGGGACTCGCTTAATGACATTGTTGGTAGTTGCGACGCAGGGGAAAGAATTATTCTACTCCGAGATATAGATGACTGGATTGGTATGCAACGCGAAGGTACTAACAGGGTACTTAGTCATTTTGGAGATCCAAAAATAAACTGTAAGAAAATGAAATTGGTTATTATATGCTATGAAAAGGCTTGTATATTACAAATACTTGTTTTAAGCATAAAATGATCCACATTCCACATGTATACTGTTCCGCAGAGAATTGTCTTAACAAATATTTCAGTACACAGACTACCCGCTACCCCCCCCCCCCCAGGCTCTCGCTCTCGCGCGCTCTCTTTCTCTCTGTCTCTATGCGCGTGTGCGTGCGTGCATACGCGTGTGTGTGAAATGTTCCATCAAATCAAATCAGAAATAAAAAAAATAAAAAAATTATTACGATCTGTCCGAGAGCCCAAAGAATACGTGTGCAAAATTTGGTGCCGATTGGCATAAAACTAAAGCGGACCCATGCCCCCGGTTCGCCCAAGTCTCCCAATACTCTAACACCCTGTCCGGGAGCCTTAATAATATGTGTACAACATTGGCTTTTGGTTGGTGGAAAACTGTAGCGGAGCCATGTCTCCGGTTCGCCCAACTCCCTCAATGCTATAACGGCCTGACCAGGAGCCCAAACAATATTCGTGCAAAATTTGGTTCTGTTGAGTGAAAAACTGTAGTGTACCCATGGCCCAGGTTCGCCCTACTTCTCCAATACTCTAAAGACCTAACCGGGAGACCAAATAATATTCGTGCAAAATTTGGTTCCGCTTGTTCAAAAACGGTGGATTTGCATATGTAGCATACGTTTCCAGCCAACTTATTTTAAATACTAGATAGCAACTATGTTATGCTGTGCTTGAATATCAAACCTCGATTTATAAATACACAGGGATACAATACTTTACCGAAGTAGAATATAGTTGAAAGATTAGGTTTTTTTATGTTTGTCGAAAGAATTTTCATCGGAACAGTCCATGTTTACATGACGCAGAGGTGAAAGACACAGTATGAATAACTTTTTTACAGAAGGTGAGAAACTGAGATGCTAGTAAGAGATACAAGGGTTATTATAGGTTCTGATTATGGAACGGATTATTACCTTATAGTTTTTCAAGTGAACCTTGCTCAAGGATGACGAAGAAGAAGAATTAAGAAGACGAGACAGACGCGAGTTAAAATAAAGATTTTGCGGAAACAAAAATTGCACATGCTATGTATATCGTGATACGCTGACAGAATTTCTAGATCGTCATAGAAAATACTGGGATACGGAATTTGGTCATATAAATTCAGAAAGCGCATATGCTACGTGATATTATCTTACAGAGTGCATCTGAAGTGAGTGATATTTAAATTCATGGATTGTAGGGTTTGCTTATAGGGATAAACACAGAAAAGCACAAGTACTACTTAAAGAAAACAAAATTAAGATCAAAGTAGAAAAAGAAGAAAAAAATTATTTTGAAGAATATAATAAATTAGTTTGAAAATGATTTATGAATATTAGTAAGCGAAGTAATGGTATAGAGTTAGTTGGAATTAGGAATACTACTGGTGAAATGGTATGGGATACGGGCAGAGTGACTGTGTTTACGACTTTTTAAATAAATTGTATGAATATGAAGCTGTGAAACACAACGAAAATGACATGGAAGAAGGTACTATACATTCGAAAATCCCATTGAAAAAGGCGAAAAAGAGTTTAGTGCCTCAGACATTAAGTTAGTAAGTAAGAGGTTAAAGTATGGCAATAAGGGTGCTCGTATATTACCACTGAAATACTTAAGAAAAGGTGATTATGGTAACTGAACTAATCATACAGCTATCAGCCTACTATCGTTTGCGGGTACAATATTTACCAAAATACTTATTGGTAAGGTCATGGAGATAACGGAGGAAATGGTCTAGTATTTTTGATGCCATTTTCCTTCTTGTTTTTAATTCAGTATTGCGATATACACCCAACAAAATAGAGATGTCAAATTTTTGTCTGGGAATTGATGTAACACGTGGCAACGCAAACAACATAAGGTTGTTACCACTCCTTACTATTCCTTCGTGGCCTTTTAAAAACAAAGTAGTATTTCAAGGCGAGTTTCAGGTGTTACAATAAGATACAGAAAAAACTGTCCCAAGTAGTAAAATGAAGTCACTGGTGAGATCACAGAATCGTTCGTTTTGTATTTAATATAACAGCATGAAGTTATGCTATTAAAAAAAAAAAGGAAACGAAAAAAAATGATACCGTACAAAAAGAGAAATCTCGTCTTTATAGTGTGCTGACAAAAAGATAGATGGAAGCGTACGGTAAGAGTAACACCCCCCCCCCCCCATTTTGTTGGCACCCTTCTCTGATTTCGAAGATAATACATTTTTAAGTATGTTTTGCCCTAATTAATTTAATTCTACTATCATTTTTACAGACAATGCTTATGTTAATTATTTAGTGCAATGAATTGTGTATCCAAAATAAAATAAATTTACTTCTGTTTTTGGCATGCCAATAATAGGGCTAAGGTGCCAAAATTTGGTGCTCTTACCTTATAAACGAAGGTAGAAAGATTATCGGCAGTGTCGCTGACATTACTTTACTTAAAAATTTAACGAATAAATCTAAACTAAAATTGCAATATAATTCTGTGCTCGCATCCACTGTGCTGTTATGGTAGCGAGACCTCCACCTACCATGCGAATATAATGCGAGTAAAATGAACTCGGTTGTCCTGAAATTCCTGAAGAATAGATGTGGTAAAACGCTAATGAACAAAATCAATAATAAGTGACTTCTCCAAGAATGTAGTGTAGCAGAAACAATGGTTAGTAAGAGGGAAACAAATTTTCTAAGATGGCTCGGTCACGTTGTGAGAATTAATGCAGGACATTTAAGCTGAAGCGTATTAAGAGGTAGACTGAGGAAAGAATGGTGGTAATGTGTGAATGGAAGTCTAAAGCAAGAAAGTATGAAGATCCATAGAAAGACAAGTTTTCATGAAAAAATGTATATGAAAAGGGAGCAAAACTTGCATGACAGGACAGGAAATTTGTTTATAAGAAATGTGTGATGGAGATTGTCAGTTGAGTGATAGGCGCCTGACACAAACAATTTTAGATAGTCATAGGCCCGCGTGGAAAGCTTTGCTTAGTAGATTTGTTTGAGATAAAGAGTATGGATCTTTCTATTGGATTATCAGTCAGTTTATGTGTCTTTGTGTGAACTGTGACGTAGGATAGCTTTGTGAAGCTTTGTGAGTGCATGAAAAACACTGAAAATGCAGCAGATGAAAGTTATATCCATTAATTTGTTTATAACAAATAAATAAATTAAATAGGTGAAGGAAAACGAGAATAAGACTAAAATATTTTTGCATACATCGGTACGAGAGACTTATTTTGAATTTAATAAATTTTAATGTCAAAAAACTTTAATCTTTTAAGAAAAAGAACGTCTCGTACCTTTTGAACCAAAAATTCTTTTTTTTCTTACTGTGTGCTGTGTACAGTACAACATATTATTACTTGACATTTCAGATTCATGACATAATATATACTAATTCTCTCTTAATAGTCATTCGTAATAGTAATTTACCTATAATTTCAGACATAGAACATACCATTGCTGGCATTACTAACTGGCTGCGGTCCACGAAAATGGTCTTTTCCTGACCTTAACGAGATTTAAAACAAATCACCTCACATGCAGACACGAGTTCTGCGCCTCTCAATTTTCCAAATCGCGAATGCTATATATCTCCTAGCGTTTACCTCATGCGAACATACATATACTGGTACTTACATACTAGAAAGCATTACATGATTACTGGAATAACGAACTTAAGTAGCAATCTGCTATACTTACGTAAATAGCGAGAGGATCAGCCACTTTATTGCTGAAATCTAGTTTGCTACCATTATACCATATCAGAGATACAAAACCGCAACAAATCGTCCCCGTCGAGGGGTTAACGTGACGAGGTCGAAGTGGCCGAATATGGTAACAATGTACCTCTCGTCTCACATAATTGGCGCTATGGGGGCTCAGTGGGGGCACCACACGGTGAGGCCAGGGCACTCGCCATGGGATGAAGAGATTTACAATGTTCCCGGCCATAAAATAATCAATAAAATCTGCGCAAAGTAAAGAAACGGACGTGCGGCGGTGATTTAGTGTGGAGCGCCGTGCCCTGATCCTCCAACACCCCTCGAGGGATTCCAATGAGTCGTTCTTAAGGTCTGACCATCAAGCTTTTGCACATCCCATCATCACCTTCTGCGATTGTGAAAAATCCGCGAATTCCTTTTATAACTCTTCTGCTAATTTGTCTATGCTAATTTATCAGTGAGCAAGGAGGATGCTTCTCACGCGAAACGAATCCATTTTTTTTAGGTATTCTGATTTGTGGGAATGGGGCGTGACGAGGTCCCTTGAAAAATTAATGACCATCCGAAACTGCACGTTAACATCTCGTTGGAGGATGAGCGATGGAATATATGAATTCCTTGGCGCTTAAGGCTTAGGGTCACTTACCCCTTTTCAATGTTCTTATGCAATTTTAAGTTTATTTTGTGAGACGGTATGCAGAAAATTTTGGTGGTTAAATAATTAAAGGGCCTCGATTTAATAAATTAAAGAGGGGTGGAATTCTTCAGGACAAGCGTTTTACTCAGAGCGATGGAGGGTAAAGGGTTAAGGAAGCAGCTCGGGAAGCAATTTCATTAATTATAATTGAATGGATATGTATCACAGTTCTGGATTTTAAAGTCGTTAATCGAAATTTAAAATTGTTAATCTTTTTATTTATAGTTCTTTGTTTGTGTAGGGCTTAACCTAAGGTCGATGGGAAATAGTGGGTCCCTCGAGGGTTTGCAGTAGGAGCAAAGTTGTGACGAATTTACGATCGTCTTACGAGCGAGAAGCTATAAAGCAAAGGGCACGATACTCAAAACTCAAAACAATCGCAACAAACAGGGTTCGATCCAAGCGAATGTTAGATCAATAATGCGATTTGATTTAGGGCCAATTGTAAAAAATATACTCACACGCTGTTTTCTTTAGGTGGGCATTCTAGTCGAGGGGAAGAACGTATAAATATAATGAGTTTGAGCTTTCATATAATAACGTTATCATCAAAGAAGAATACTTCAGAAATTGAAATATATTTTCACAATGAAATTAATCATTCTTATTTTAAATTCCAGTGTAAAATCATTTTTCAGTAACATTTATAAAAACGATAAATGAAGATAATGAACAATTTTACACATATACTATCACAATAGAATTCCTGGCTGGCTCCTGGGTTCAGAAATTTTAGGAAGCAGCTCTCTCGATTCTCTGGCTTTCCTTGTTCCTGAAATAACCCACAGTGAATTTTACGTTGGTTTTAAAATTTCGTTGTATAAAAGTTTTTTTTAAAGGTTACTATATGGACTGTAGTTCATAGATCAATTATTATTTTTAATTTGCGCCATTAACAAATTTTTCTTTGACAATAATTGCTCTTCTAACTACATTGCATATTGTAACCTATTAAAAAATAACTTTTATGCTACGAAATTTTAAAACCTATATTGAATTCACGATGGGTTACTTAGGGAACAAGAAAATCAAGAGAATCGAGACTGCAGCTCCTAGAATTACGTTAAATGTGCTAATTGGAAATATTAATTGTTCTACTAACCTTGGTTCATATTTTAACCTATTAAAAAATAGCCGTCATAAGACGAATTTTTTAATCTATTTTTTTTAATAAGGCAAAATATCTTCGACAAATTGTCACAGTGTGTAATATTAGTGGAATTTAATTATGTGCTAAGCCTGTGATTTTTCAAAGGTCCCAGGATGAAGTTAGGAGCTTCTAAAAAGTACATTTTTCCTGAATCTCTAAATTTTCAAAAACTTTTAAAGCTTCGCACACGATTTTATCAAAAAAGCGAGCCTCTCTACATTACGTTCAACTGCTTATATAGATATTGTAAAAAAAAGTAAAAATTGTGTTCATCATGATTACTGCAATATTTGTTCCTTATTTGGCATTAACTTTTATGCTCAGCTACCCTCCAAAATGTATCATTTCAATAAATTTATATTATTACAATTCATAAAAATATAAAAACAGCAATTTTTTACTAAATATTTTATTGCAGCACATGCCGTTTTTTCATAAATTTAATTTGTTTATTTGCATTATTATTTTTTACGATATAAACCAAAAATATGCATCCACTCGTGAAGTGGATCTAAGAAAATTTTTATAGCTACAATTTAGGCGAAAATTTTATTGAATAAAATGTTATTGTAGCTTGTCTCTTTTTCCATTTTTGTTCTTTATTTTTAATGTATTTCCATAACAATGGTTCAGTTAAAATATATATTTTTCTGTTAAAATCCATTTAAATGTGTTTGAGAAACACCATTTTTTTGCTCCCATGAACCTTTGAATAAATCAACTCTAAATTAACTACTATAGATTTGATACATTTAAAAATCAGATTTTTTAAATTTACCCGCAACATCTTTCAGTTGAAAGTCAGTCGAGTAACCTATTGGCATTGTTACTTCAGGGTAAAATTCTTTTTCTTGTTAGATCATACCTGTAGGCAGGTGATGATCCCATCCTCAGGAAGAAAAAGGTTCTCGTGGAGAAAAAAGTGAAATTAATACCCCTTCATTGCAGTGTTGAGAAAAAAGTTGGACGTTCCTCCATTACATATTTTTAGGCTTTTAACTAAAAGATTCGAATTCATTTTTAAAAAAAAACTTATTTTTCCAATATTTTTAATATAAATTAAACATGTTCTAATGTTAAGAAAAATAGAAGATATGTTTGGATCTATACATAAAATTTTTCTTTCAAGTATAGATTTTTTTAATAAAGGGTGCCTGGTCAGTAGTGAAGGTAAGTATTATTCAGTCATCCACCATATGATTATCTAAACTCTTACACAAATTAGCAAATTGTTATAACATTTGTAAGAAGTATTAAATATTTTAATCTTGTTTTCTTAGTAAACAATATAATTTCTTGTTGGTTTTG
>JAAAKG020135664.1:0-13453 GCA_010014905.2 Druon quercuslanigerum | reverse complement strand
CAAAAAAAATCAGTAATACATACAAAGTATCTCGAATGACGAAAACACGCGCGCTCGAGCGCGTGATCGGTCTCGTAGTACCTTATAGTGCGGATTTCAGTTGTTTCCATTTAATATTGTTTGATTATTATACATTTTATTTTGAACATGTACAAGTTTAAATATTTCATTATGATATTAGAAAATTTTAAATATTTATGTTAATTATGTGGTTAGACGTTGGAAAATTAAGAATTGAAAAACACAGCAGTATAATCGTAAAATCGAGAAGGGTTTTAGTATGCAACACTTCGTTATTTGAAATAATTTAATTCCAGAGACTCGATTGAAAAATATAATACAATATATAATATAATACAATATATTTTTCTTTGATTCAACCTGAAGAAATTTGAGTTTCGACACATTGATTAGGCAAAAAGTGTTCTTATAAATTTATAATGGGATATTAGTGTTTAATAATCATAAGCGTACATACAAAAAATTCACCATCAAGGAAAAGATGTTATCCGATCGAAAAAAGGTTTTCCATGTGAAAGTTTGGTATGAATAGGCAACTTCTACAGGGTATTAAAATTTAATGAGTCAAAAAAGTTGAAAAACTTACTGGCCTAGTGAATTATTATCACTATTTCTGCATTGTATTTTTATACTATTTCCGGTAGAGCTCTATTGAAATTTACCATATTGTTAACAGAGAGGATATTTTGAAATACTGAAGTCAAAATCAAATAAATCCTAATAATAGTCATTTTTCCATATTTGTAAGTATTTTTATCTGTTCTGTCTATATTAAAAAAAATTATTATGAGCTTCATTGTAAATAAATCTATCAGCGATTATCATATTATTCATGTTACACAGAAAAAACTAGGGGTTCAATAAAGTTGGGGCTCAAATAATAGTTGGTATCATTTAGAACTTGAGCTCCAATAGATACCTGTAGAGGTCCAAATGGTTTGTTTAGAGCGCTCTTGAAAAGAACATGAACGCGAATTCACAAGCCAAACGCTTGCAAAGTAGGGCTTGCAAGTTAGGGAAGGGATCGACTTACGGTTATCGATCGATGAATTTGAACGAAAAGTTTTTTGCATATGAATATGCCTTTATGTTGATAACTTTGCTACATAACTTGCAAATAATATTTATGAAGTCATTATATCTATTTTAATTGTGGTAATATTTTGTCATTTAAATATCTTGATTAAGTTATGTCCATTAGAGTTTGATTACATTTGTGCTTTAAAGTAAAAATTATTTTATTAATCAAACAAAATGTCGAAGTGGGCAAAGCAAAAAACATGTTTTTTATAAATAGGGTCCATTACAATTGGGATCATTTAGAATGCCAATTATGGTATTGTTTAAAGTTTATTTATCGGATTGGGTTCCTTTTCAGCAAGTGGGGTTCGTTTTTATTGCAGCTCCCTTGGAACCAAAAATGGGTTCTAATGGAAACCCCCACTTGAAATTTCTTGAAAATTGAATTCAAGTTTTTTTAATCAGACCTACGGAAACATGGAAAAGTCATAAAATTTGATAACCCGACTTCTGTAGCAATCCTGACAAACTTCTAATGTTCTTTCTTAATATTTTCTCCTTCGGCTCCAAGATCAAACTGAAAATATTCTAAGATATGCAGGTACTCGATTTGAAGAAAGCAGATTTGATATCTTATTTTACTTTATAATCTCAACATCCCTTTTCTCGTATAAGTAAGGGTTCTTAAAGTGAAAAAATAAAAGTGAAAGCGGTAAAAGTTTCGTACTTTTCATTGCCCACAAGAGTGTTTTATCATCGATTTTATGACACTACTCTTTTATACGAGAAGAGTTCGAAATAAGCGTGTACTTACAATAAGCGCTTCTGACAATCTTTAATCTTGAAGAAAAAGAGAAAGAAATTTAAGCTTATTATCTCTTTAAGGTTACCATGCATTACTGAGAAGTAAGAAAGGTGAAAATTTTCCCAAGGAAAGATTTGGTGCAATTTTCTCATAAAAGCTATTGGGAATTAAAGAAAATGTTGTAAATTTATATCATATTCAGATTATTATAGCATCGAGATATTGCACATTTCCAGTTCCCCATTTTTTCTAGGAACTGACTATGGCTTTAGAAGAGATCTACTGCTTTAAATAGAAATGTGTGGGAGAAAAAAATGTTGTAGAAAATTTTTAAGAATAGGAATACCTTTTAAGTGAATGTTATGAGTTTCTACATTAAGTTACTAAATTTATTTATATTTTTAATATCAGCGCAGTCAATTCCAGGAATATTTTTTATCAGAAGTTAAATAAAAATATTGCAAGTGAGTTTCAATTACTATTATCCGTTGCCAGATCATTTTTATCTGTCTCAAGATCAAAAATATCTGTTACCAGATAAAAATTATCCACCTCAAGATAAACATTATCAGACGTTGGATAAGTGTATAGTTTTCAATTGTTCGCAACATTTGTACACAGCCTCAGATAAAAAATATCTATGGAATTTACTCTGAGCTTATGAGCTAAAAATTCGTTTTCGAACTCATTACTTATTTCTTAAATAATATATGCAATTTATTTGAAAGGAATAGCAATTTTACTATGCTGGGATGTACATCAGAAATCCAAGTGCTTTTAATGTTCTTACCTAAATTACAATTTTCATGAACTAATGGAAAGGCTTTCAGGACTTATAATGAAAAAAAGCATACCGCATATGACAAATTGTTCTCTTTATATGGGAACATCGACTGGCTTCAGCTGCAATAAAAAATGCATGCTTGCATCTGCGGTTTTAGAATGTGTATGTACCTGACCTTGCACATTAATATTTCGCAGATAAATATGACTTTTAGTATCATGCATTTTCGAAGATTCTAGGATGTTCGGATACTATTTCGGTGGGTTCATGGTATATCTTGAATTAATCGCAGAGATGTCTTCGTACATCTCATATACATAAATCCCAGGGATATTCTCAAGATATCTTAGATATCTTCAATATATGCTATAAATATCCCCGTGTCCTCTGAGTGTCTTCTGGATATTCTATAAGTATTCACGAATAACTGCTGGATATTCCAATTTTTTATCCACAATTTTGAAAAATAATCACGCGGACGTCTGCACGGCAAAAATATAGATATTGAAAAGTAGGTGTTAAAAACTTCGATATTTGACCGTGTAATATATAGATATTACGGCATAATATCTAATATTTTCTATTCAACATGCAATATATTAAAGGGCAATATCTGTTAATATTGGAAGTATAAAATCTGTGATATTAACAGCTAATATCTAAGATATTAAAAAAGCGAAATTTTATTGAAGCAATGTCGTTCACGTTTGGCATGGCGACAAAAGATTTTAGCGCCGCTTGGTATCGTGAGGATTCGTCGAGTGTGTTGTTATTTTTCGGATATATATTGCGCTATAATTTTTAGTGGAAAATGGATTAATTGTTTTTGGATATATCATAATTTTTTCAAAAAAATGAGGACTCAGCTACAGGCGTTCGTTCTACATGAAAAGTGCATAATTATAAAAAAAAGCAGGTACCTGAAATTCTGATACGTTCAAATGAACGAAATATTTTTCGACATTTCTATTTTGCTCATAAATATTATTCAGAACTTCAACTGCTTAAAAAATGCGAAAGATTGAGGATTCGGTTATAAAAACCAGAGCACTACGATATAAAATCCTTTTGAATTTTATAGAAAATGGCATGTTTTACAGGTAATGTTTGCTCAATCAAAAAATATTTCTTGAATATATTAGATTCTGCCCTTTAATATCTTGGATATTATTAGTTAAAATTTTCTTATTAATATCTACGGATGCTCTACTTCAATATCTATATTTCTGTTCCATAGTGAAATCACTAAGATATTAACTAGTAATATCTAGATAGTATTTGTTAATATCTAGGTACTATGTGTTAATATCTCTTTTTCTTCGTGTGGACCCTAATCTTTTTCCGAAAAATTAAAAATTGCGGATAAAAAGTGTTGGAAACTAAATGCTCACATGGCAAAATAGGACATGGCCTTCATTTGTAAAATTACGTTCATTAATGTAATACATTTTTAAATATTTTTGAAACTAACATGTAATAATGTTTGTTGTTGTCGTTAATGTCGGAATATTTTCGGAATCAATACCAATTTTGTCATTAGTATTGAGGCTCATCATGGCCCGCTCTAGCGTCATCTTCAAAATTTAAAATAATACAGTACACTGCAGTCCCGCTATAGAAGCCGTTTCGGGGGTACCTTTTATCTCCTTTGTACAATCTCGGGACTCGGCGCACCATAAACAATCAGGGCTTTCTGAATCATTTCTGTCGGAGTTTCGTCTTCAAAATATTTTGTTTTTGTATTTTTTCTATTTTGATTTTATAATGTTATGATGTAAACAAGCTAGATTAGGTGATATTTATTATTAACGAAAATGTTTTTCCTTTTTCAGGGAGGGCGAGGGAGGAGGCGGAGGAGGCCGGGGTGCTTCAGTGGGAGGTGGGGGCGGGGGTGGAAGGCGGGCACCCAGCCTTCGGGTCGTGAACGGAAGAGCAACCACTGGAGTTGGCTTACACACCAGCAGTACAGAGTCTGTACGTACACCCCATCATAATCTTGGCCATCCTAATAACAATAATAATAACTTTCACAATTACACCAATAATCATCCGCGACTGAACAAGGATGACAGCATCAAAATCAGCATCGAAAACACCAATACCTGCACGGATAGTCTCGTCACCGCTTTAGACGACGAGACCTTACTAATTACCGACTTCCTTGGCGATACAAGTGAGTTTCGCTTAGAACTTTAGTTACTTACTTACTAACTTTATACATATTTCCGTGCTTCTCTTTTGCTTGACTTATTTAGAAGTTCGGATTAACTTCCACTATATAATCCGTCGGAAGGCTCGAGTTTCTCCAATGCTCCTCTTATAATTGGATACAATCACGTCCTTGCTCATTCTTTGCAAAATGTTCTGGTGGAGCTGAGTTTAGTTTAAAAGTTGGTGGTTCTTTAAACTTGAATTGGTAGGGTTTTCATTAGTGTCGATACGGGTAATTAAAATAAGTTGTTAATCACCGATCTGATACTGCAATAGAAGTCAGGACCATAACTGATGTTAACAAAAAGCTAGAAAGATCTTTAATATGTATGGTTCTCTTTGAATTCTTTTATCGAACTAATATTTTTAGTCCGTTCTATACTACAGCGAATGAAAATAAATTTGTTTACACATTTGTGTTCCCTTGGCGGACGCCAGCTTCTATCTTCTTTTATTCTATCATATAAAGTGAGTGCCATCCAAATCTATCCTATTTTATTCCAAGGATATGTACGAGGAACGGAGAAGAGTATATTGTTCTAGAATCTGGGACACAATATGTAAATATAATCACTATCCGTTGTATTAGGTTTCTTATAATATTATTAATTTGTATTCCTAATTACTTAACCAATTACTTAACCTAACTCTTGTCATTCTTTTCTGTCCCAATTTATTCGAAATCTGTCTCACCTGATTCATTAATCTAGTATTCGATTTAAAACTATATTATTTTTGGTTTAAAATTCATATAATAATATTATTGTATATGTGACCATCCGCGAAGAAAAGGCACTAATTGCCAGCAGCTACATTTTACACGAGGAGCGATTTAAGTGGTAATCCGACATAGGATATCCACAAAAGAGCCTTACTTCACAGTTTAAAATCAAAATAAATTTTGCAGGTAAAAGAATAAACTTTTTATTGTAAAAATACAACTTAAAAACTGTAGATTAGTTTAAAAAGCTAAAAATCTAATTCTTGGTAGTTAGGTACCTTTCTTCGCAGACGGTCACATATGTTATACGAACCACTTCCTTCCTAAATCTATTTTTATTCATTTCTATTTGGAATTATATTCTTCACTGATTCTACTTTATTTTTTTTCATTCAATTTTACTTTCACAGAGTAACATTTTCTTGTCTAAACTTTTTACATGTTATTCATTTTTATCTTGGTCTGTTAAAAACCTATCTCATTCTATCTATTCTTTTTTGACAGTGATACAATGTCTGCCCTAGGTTATTCTAAGCATACCTTTTTTTCAGATACTTTTATCCTATGAATTTTCAGCCTAATTTTTACTAAACATATCTCATTACACTCATTTCTATCATAGTCTAAATGTTCTAAGCCTATCTCACATTCTCATATAGAATTTCATGCATTGAGCCAAGTATAGAATAATTAAAATCTTATAAATGAAAATTTAATAACCCCTGGGTTCAGTCTAAAAACTCACGTAAGGGCTGCTTAATTTCTTTACATATTTTCGAGCTTACTTACAATTAGAATCAGAAAATAATTTTACTGTCGAAATGAAAACTTAAAATGGTTTCAAGCAAATTACCCTCAATTGATGAAAAATAAATTTTTTGACAACAGAAATATTCCAAATAATAATTTACTTCATGTCGAAGAATCAAGTACAAACTGGTTTAAACCGTTCTGAGTATATTTCTACAAAAAAGAACTATTTTCTTGTTCTTAGTTCAAAAACTGAAATATCTTATTTTCAAAATTTTCTTTTGACAAATTTATGAATGTTTAAATTTTAAAAGTGAAAAACGCAAATTATAAAAAATTGGTCGAAACTTTTGTTATACTGTGATATTTTTAAATCTAATATGTGCACATTACACTGAGAGACCTTTTGTTAGAATAAATAAAAAAAATGAATTAGAATTTAGTATAATATAGTTAAATAATAGGGAAAACCGCGGTTTTATTATACTAATTCGTATTGCAGTACCAAAGTTTATTATTATACGAGCATTTAAAACACGAAGACGACAGAGTAGTATTCTAAATACCAAATATTATGAATCTCCATTGCAAGAATTGACACTATGAAAAAAATTATATTCTTTTTACTGAGTTTTCGAAAAATAATTTGAAAAAGAAACATAGTGAATATCATAAGCTCGAAAACGTATTTTAGAAATTGATATTATCAATATGAAGTTGACAGAACCCTGAGACGCATAGCAAACTATGAAATCATTATTCTAGATTTTTCGTATAGTTATAGGAATTCTTTCTCGCGAAATTTATACACTTACGTAATAAGATTTAATTCAATGAATACAATTCATAAACTATTACATCTAAATACACTCAAGTTTATTATACTGAGTTACTGAGGTATAAAATTGGAGAATGTTATTCATGCAAGAACATTATCAGTTCCTTGAAAAAAATGCATTTTATAAAAAATTAATTGAATCATTGAAAGTGGCAAAATGTTTAACCTATCTATTAAAAAATGTCTAAAGCAAGAAATCACTTGTGCAAAAGGGCCCAGATAATGGTCATACTGCCCTGAGATGTAAAACGACGCCGCTTTGCCGGAATTTTGGTTAAATATTCCGTAATGTAAGTTGGCTATGGAGTTTAATTCTTAGGGAATTAATTAGTGTTTTAGGTAAGTTAGGTTCGAATCTCCCCGCAGCTGTTCAGTTTTTCCGTAGCGAGTATGCGTGCGATTATGTATGTAGTCAATAAATTAAATATATAATAATAAAAATATTAATTTTAGGCGTGTTTCCGCATTTAATTGTATTTAATTTGTGTATTTAGCTCCTCCTTATAAAGGCTAAATCTTTTGGCAGAGTGAGTTATAAAACTACCGTTTTATAAGAGTTAATGCAATGATCTTTCCATTTGTCAAAAAAAATATTAAGTTTCACGGCTGAAAACCACTATATTATTTTTGACACGCATGCCCTGTTTTCCGTATTTTGAAATGATATACTAAATTCTTATTCATTTTCATCATTTAGTCAAACAAAACGTCTCTCAGTGTAGAAATTTACGTGTTTGAAGTAAGACAAGATAGGAAAAAGTTTTTCAAGAGATATTTTCCCAGAACTATTTTCCCATAACTATTTTAGAGAAACAATTTTGTCTATTTAACGAAAAGAAGGTGAAATTGGAATACAAAATTAAAAAAAAATTTAAAGACGCCTCACCTGCAGGAAAATTATAATTCAAGTAAAATTAATGTAAATTGAAGAAGACCTTTACAGAAACAAAATGGTTTTATCTTGAGCTCACTTTAAGCACAATTTAAGATAGCTTCCAAGTATTTACGATAAAAGAGTTTTACCTTATATAATTATAATTCTTGCCCAAGCAATGATTGAAAAAACATTTGTCTTAATTTACGTATAGATGATTAGCCAAAAGTTGCCAAAAGTTTCTTAAATTATATCAATAAAGTACTCATATGAAAGTAAAATTTAGCAAATTTTCAAAATCCTAAAACTCTTTATTTATAATTATAAAAAGCGTTTAAATATTCTAATGATTGATGATTGGGGCTAAAATTGGCAATTTTATACTTATGAAGATTGTACTATAATTAAAAATCGATTTATCGACGTTGATTCAAGATAAAAGTAAATAGTGAATAACATTTTGGCCTAATATTTTTTATAATACTTAATTTTATTTTTTTTATACTCTCAAGGATTAGACATATGTATGTAATTAAAACATTATATTTTTGTCTGCTTGGAAATTTTCTTTTCTTGAAAATCTCATTGTCATAATTTTATATGTTCTCTTGGCTTTGAAATTCTGCAGAATTTAGTTAGATAAAGAAACATCAGAAATGCTGAAAAATTTCTGTATTAGGAGCCTCATGAATAGGGCTTGTTAGATTTATTCGAATTTGCGTTGCCACAGCAAAACCTTGTGCTACAAAAATAATAAGAATTTAGTATTACATAGAAAACTGGCTTCAGCCGTCCTTTGGATACATTTTCCGAAAAAATCGATGGCTGTTTTTCTATAGAAATGTTGTATTTTTTACTTACCTATTGAAATAAAATGTATGGAAGTGCAAGAAAAAAACGAAATACAGCGTTTTAAAAATCACGTAATTCTAAAAAATTATAGTTATGCGTCGCAAATTGATTCAGTCTGTTGCAATGAATTGTTATTCAGCAAATCGCTCTGTTTACTGTATGAATATTCTATTTGGTGGTGTCGTGTCTTCCGCTGATCAAACTTAGAGAACCGAACCTGTGCTGAAATTGCAGCAATCCACGGCAATAATCGAGGAAATGTGAATCCAACAACAATGATACTCGATGTAACGTAATTATTTTGTATGTATCGAAAATGCACGTACTTGATGCAGCACCCACATCGTTGCTAATAACCCATTTGAAGTGGATTGATTCAGATATGACTGAACGGTGCTATTATGGGTAAAATTATGCTTTAATGTTCATTTGAGACAAGGAATTTCTTTTGTGTGAAATCTGAATCTAAATGCTTAATACTAATTAAATTAAAATTCAATTCATGGTAAAAGTATCTCAGAAATGTTTAATTTTATTTGAAATCATGTAACTTAATTTTTCCAATCTTTATTTCACTAAATTTTATATCATAATAATATCATTATGAAACATATCATAATAACTAATGGCTTTGTAATACAGATGAATTAGAAAGTTGATAAAGAGATAAAAAACATTGTAGGCTATCTAAATTGCTTGACGCAAAATTTTATTCGAGCCATATAAAACCAGTATTAAGTTATCACAAGCGTTTAGGTATTTAAGTGCTTTTGAATGATTGATTTATGTATACATACAAAATAGTTTCAATAATTCTAACGGTGTACAACATTCCCATTAGGCGAATAGTATTTCAAGTTCAATCGTACACTTGACCATGTCATTTGCGATGTATATTTTGTACTTGTCAAGTTAGATAAAAATTCAAGAAGTGAGCACATTTTGAAAATTTTTGAGACGAATTTTTTCAAGATTAGAAAATTCTATGTACAGTTACTAGTAGCACTCGAAAAGACTATCAATTTATCAAAATGACTTTTTTCGGTGAAAAAAAATTACCAGAGTTATAGCAGTTTCAAAATCCAAAAAAACAAACGAAAATGAACATTTTAAGCCAAACAACGCACGATATCAAAAAAATTCAAGAGGGGAAAAACGTTGGGTTTTAAAAGCCCTACAAGATTATCATAATAACTTTTTGAACTTCTTCGAAAAATGGACAAAATTTGTACTTTATTTTGCAAAATCTGAATAAGTAGTCCCGGGCCGTGGTAAAGAATTTAATAAAATGAATTTTTAAATTATTCTGCAAAGTTAATATAATACTTAATTTAATATTTAATGTAATAGAATTTTGTCTGTATGCATATATTAATTATATGTTAGATTCTCATCGACAATGTGACGTGAAACCGCAAATCATTTCAATAATTATTTGAAAATTTATTATATGTTTATGTTTCAAAAACGACTTAAGATACTATTTTTCCCCCTTTTTCAGATAGTTGGAAAAAATCTGTCTGATTGTATAATTTATTAGCAAGGCACAGAAATATACGCTGAAGTAAAGGAATTTCCTTCTTCATTTGAAATCAAATACAAATTCAGTCATTTGTATATGAAGAACATACATATGACACGGAACGCAAAGCGCGCTTAAACTTTTGGGTTTCTATTATACGATGAACAGAAACGAGCGTGGAGCGCGAGGTTTACATGATTTTTAAACTAAATATCGAGCGCAAAGCGCGAGTGTCTTGATGAGAATGTTTTCCTTAATTTTCCGTAAGAACCTTAAGTAAATTAGTTTTTCTCTTTATTTAAAACTGACGTAATTGAACCAAAAGCATGTCATAACGATGAAGCTTACCAAGAGATTAGTCATTAGCCTGCGAAGCGCGTAATAGCGAGCACACGAAGTCCAAAAATCTAGAGGAACCGCGTGTAAAGCGTGAGGCAAATATGTCCGAGCGCGTAGCCCGAGATGATTACCTAATCGAGCGCGAAGTTGGAGATCAAACAGGTGCGCGCTCTAGGCGCGCTCAAACTTAAGAGCGAAGCGAGCCGCGCGCGATGAGACTGTACCCACAAAGCGGGCAAATTTTTGTTAGACTTTTCTGTATATTTCATCATTACCGTTACATAAAACAAACTTGTGAAAGGCTTAAATCAATTAATAACAATAGTTTAAAGTGTTCATATAAACAAATTATACAGGATTTACCCATTTTTTGGCTGGATTAAACTTGGTCTCGTATATGGCCGAAAAACAAGACATCCACGTACATATATTTTCATTTGTTTCTCATATTGTACCAAGAAACAAAAGGCAATCACATAGACTGTCATTTGTTTCTTGGCCTCAAGCAAAACGTTGCAGTGCGTTACTCTACTCTGACTTCAGTATCCTGAAAGGTAAAAGCAGCCAACCTGTAGTGTTTAGAATTTTTCTGTGTGTTTTTTTTTATGATTTCTTGCGTTTCGTTTTTGTTTCTTAGTTGTATACATTTATAAATTGTTTATCCTTTTTTTCTGTGGTTTTTGATCATTTAGTTCAAGTTATAAGTTCCTTTTCAAGTCTCTTTGCGAAGCGCTGCTTTCGAAGTAAAATGTGATCCCTAAAGGTCTTTCATGGTCATCTAGCGCTGACCATGTCTTCGATGCAAAGTTTTTGCAGCAGATGTACAGCAGATCCTTTCCGTAAAGAGAAACATGTAAGAGCAATTGATCTGAGGCCTCTAACGGAAAATCATCAAATAGTGTTTCCTGATTTGCCGAAAGGCAGTAAAATAAGTGGTTCTTGTAAAAAAGAATATAGAACTCTCAATTTACAGCCATCCAGAGTTTTAGAAGAGCCTGGTATTAATGTAGAGGAAGAGATAAACGAGGACACAGATTTTTGCTTGCCAATGAGAAATGAAAAAGAAGGATCCAATAATGAAAATCACTTAGCGGGTCTCGAAGTCCTGAATCAAATAAAAGAAAAGTCTGCCCGCCTCGCAGGCATACTTTCATCGCGCGGTTCGCTTTGCCCGCGAGATTGAGCGCCTCTAGGGCGCGCACCTGTTGGATCTCGCGCTTCGCCCTCGATTAGGTATTAATCCGCGCTACGCGCTCGGACACATTTGCCTCACGCCTTACACGCGGTTCCTATAGGTTTTCGGACTTGGTGTGCTCGCTATTACGCGTTTCGCGGGCTAATAGCTAATCCCTTAGTAAGCTTCATCATTATGACATACTTTTGGTTCAATTACGTCAGTTTTAAATAAAGAGAAAAACTAATTTACTTAAGGTTCTTACGGAAACTTAAGGAACACATTCTCATCAAGAAACTCGCGCTTCGCGCTCGATATTTAGTTTAAAAATCATGTAAACCTCGCACTTTATGCTCGTTTCTGTTTATCGTATAAAAGAAACGCAAAAGTTTGAGCTCGCTTTGCGTTCCGTTTTATATGTTCTTCATATCCAAATGACTAAATTTGTATTTGATTTCAATTGAAGAAGGAAATTCCTTTCCTTTAGCGTATATTTCTGTACCATTCTAATAAATTATACAATCAGAAAGATTTTTTCCAACTATCTGAAAAACGGGAAAAAATAGTATCTAAGTCGTTTTTCGAACATATACATATAATAAATTTTCAAATAATTATTGAAATGATTTGCGCTTTCACGTTACATTGTCGATGAGAACGTAACATGTAGTTAATGTATACATACAAACAAAATTCTGTTACATTAAATATTAAATTAAATATGGCATTAAATATTATAACAACTTTGCAGAATAATTTAAAAATTCATTATATTAAAATCTTTACCTCGGCCCGGGACTGCTTATTCAGATATTGCGAAATAAGTACAAAATATTGTCTATTAACATGATTTTATCATTTATTCTTTATTTTTCACTAATCTTTATTTGCAGCTATCCTGAGAAATATATTATTTCAAAAAGTGGCTTGTAAAAAATTTGTAGATCTTTTTTGGCTGAATGTTTTCGTATCTTGCATAGTTTGATCTCAAAATAGAATAATTTATTTTTTCTGCGATCAAAATTTGACTTTTCGATTTTTCGAAGAAGTTCAAAAAGTTATTATGATAATCTTGTAGGGCTTTCAAAAACCATCGTTTTTCCCCTCTTGACTTTTTTGATATCGTGCGTTGTTTCGCTTAAAATGTCCATTTTCGTTTGTTTTTTTGGATTTTGAAACTGCTACAACTCCGGTATTTTTTTTCATAGAAAAAAGTAATTGTGATAAGTTGTTAGTATTTTCGAGTGCTACTAATAACTGTACAAAGGATTTTTAAATTTTGCCAAAAGTGGTCTCAAAAATGTTCAAAATGTTCAATTTGAGACACTAAAAGAGTATACCAAAGGCCAGTCCAATCTGTTGATTGTTTCGAAAGTTATCGAGCTCACAGCCAGACATACATACATACATGCAGACCCACATACAGACATACAGACAGACAGACGCATTCTTAAAAACCTGTTTTTCGGGTTCAGTGGGTCTCAATGCAATGGGGGGGGGGGGGCGCTCATATGCCGTTTCCCCTATTCAAAAAAGATTTCT
>JAAAKG020135663.1:0-13454 GCA_010014905.2 Druon quercuslanigerum | reverse complement strand
TATATTATATTTTTTATATAGAAAATTCATCTTTGGTTAAATTTTTTTTTAATCAAATTTTTTATATTTTTTTATTCAAAATTAAATTTGCTATAGGTGGAAATATAACACTATCAAATTTTCCGTTGAGGATTCATCTCTTTTAGTTAAAAATTAATTTCTTTCTAGAAAATTCAAAAATTTTGATAAAAAGTCGATTTTTTTAGGATTTGCCATTTTAGTTAAAACTTCATCTCTTTGGTTTAATTTTTTATTATTTTGTTAAAAAATATTTATTTTTTGGTTAACAATTTATTTCTAACTGAAAATTTTTAATTTCCATTTAAAGATGAACATTCATTATTTTAGTTAAAAATTAATCTCTTTCGTTAAAAAATTAACTATTTGTTTAAAACCCCATTTTTTATGGTTCAAAATTTATGTTTTATGTGAAAATTTAACTATTTATTTTACAAAAATTCAAATTGTCCGATTAAGGATTTAACAATTCAATTTAGAATTTATCTTTTTTGGTAGAATTCAAAATTTTTAGTTAAAAATTAATGTTTTTTGTTAGCAATTTATGTTTTTTTGTAAAAAATTAATCTTCGTGGTTGAAAATTCATTATTTTTGTTTTTAAAAATTAAATGTTTGGTGGAATGTGCATAATTTTTGACGAAAATTCACCTGCTTAGTTAAAAAATTAACTTTTTAAGTTAAATAATCAACTAATTGATAAAAAAGTTTATATTTTTCCATGAAAAATTTATCTTCTCTGGTGAAAATTTAAGTTTTTTGTTGAAAATTCAATTATTTGTTGTAAAAATTCAATAATTTTTTGGAAAAATAATGTTTTCCTTAAAAATTCTACTACTTTGATAGAAAATTCAAACACTTGATTGAAAGCTGATCTAATCCGTTAAAAAATTATTTTTCTGGTTAGAGAAGTATTATTTTAGTTAAAAATTAATCTGTTTGGTTAAAAAATTAACTTACTTTTCTAAATATAGTTTTTTTTAATAAAAACATTTTTTTAATTGAAAATATAACTATTTTATTTTTTGTTTTAAAATGTCCTTTTAAGGCTGAATAATTTTAGTTCCAAATTTATCTCCTAGTTGAAATTGTAACTTGTTTTTTTTCTTACAAAAACCTCATTTTTTATTAGTTTAGAATATAATTATTCCATTTTTTTGTTGAAAATTTATATAGTCTGTTGAAAAATCGTCTTTTTATTTTAAAAAATTAATCTTCTGGGTTAAAAATTCAATTATTATGTTAAAAATTCAACAGTTTTTTGAAAAAATCATTTTTGGTGGAAAATTCAATTACTTTAGTAGAAAAATGTAATTTATTTGTACAAAATTCGTTTTTTTCAATGAAAAAACTTATTATTTTAATCTACAATTTTAACTATTTATTTTTTTTTTAATTTAGTTAAGAATTAAGTTAAAGTAAATTTAGGTTTGGAAATTCAACTACTTTGGTAGAAAATTCAAGTACTTGATAGAAAGTTGAACTAATTTGTTAATCCTACTATTTTTTGAAAATTTCTTTTTTTATTGATGAATTTCTTATTAGATACCATATTAAAATATATATCAACGCAGTAGTCGGTGCACACACCCACTTGAAAAAAAAATTCTTTCGGCCCTTCTGAAGTTTCCAAACAGAAGGGGACTAAGTTGGAGTTATTTGGACCGACACTCAAGCAGTAACGATTACGTCAGAAAGTAAAAATATATCCCATTAAAATATAGACTTCACTCATTCAAAGATACCGTTCAGAAAAGTTATGTATTTTTTTTTCTTTTACATTTTGTTTTATCTAAAGTTTTTTCTTTTTCTTTAAAAAAAATTGTTGTATCCTGAATTAAACAATTGAAGCTGATTTTCAAAATAAAATTATACCATTTTTAATATAAAAGTTTAGAGAAATTTAATTTGACGCAGTTTTGATCATAAATAATTAAATTAAGTTTTATAATGTCTTAGGTTACGTAAAGAAATTATGTATCCAAAAAGAACACATACTTTCTTTTCTCACCATTTTGACATATCTCTTATCGAAATCATACTTTGTAATCAATTTTAAAATTAATGAGAGAGTTTTAATATGACTTTTATTCCAGAATTCAGGAAATGAAATGTAACATGCTTTTTTTGTTTTTAGTTTCTTTTGTAACTTAAATTTATACGGGTCATTAATAAAACCGGTAGCCTAATGAATTTAATATCGCTTTTAATAATTAACATTTCTCAACCTTGGCAATATACAGCAATTATTAAATTTTGATACTATATTCTCCTATCTGAACCTCCAAAAAATTATATAGAACATTCTTTTACTATCAGTCATGGACTAGTTTTTTACCAAATAGTTGATTTTTTTACTAAATTATTGAACTTTAAAGATAAAATAACGATTTTTGTATACAAAACAGTTTAATTGTCAAATAAAAAATATGAAATTTTTGATAAAAAAATTAATTTTATATACGAAAATACGAATTTCCAACGAAACACAAGAATTTTCATCCCAAAAGTTGAATTTTCAACTAAACTATTAGACGAATTTTTAACAAAATAGTTTAGTTTTAATCAAAAAGATAAATATTTAAACAAAAAAATTGAATTTTTCACTTAAAAAGATGAAGTTTTAAACAAGGAGATTAATTTACTAACAAACAAGACGAATTTTGAATAAAATTGTAGAATTGTGAATAAAAAACTGAATTTTTAAGAAAGAAAGAAAGAAAGAAAGAAATTTATTATATTATTTTTAAGAAAGTAGTTCAACTTTAACACCTATTTGTAAAATTTGTAACCAAAAATATGAATTTTTTAATCGAAATATTATTTTTTTACCCAAAAAACAAGAATTTTAAAACAAATTTAAGAATTTTCAACCAAAAAGTTGAATTTTTAACTGGAGAATATTAATTTATGACAAAAATTACGAATTTTCAGCATAATTCAAGAATTCTTAACTAAAAAGTCGAATTTTCAACCGAAAAAGAAAAATTTCTAAACAAAAAGATTAATTTACTTCCAAAAATGACTAATTTTGAACAATATTAAAAAATTCTTTACCAAAAAGTTTAATTTATAAATAAAAAAGATGAAATTTTAAACAAAAATATTCGTTTACTCCCAAAAAGACGAAGTTTCAATAAAGTTTAGAAACTTTTAATTAAAAAAAAGAATTTTTAAACAAAAAGATTAATTTACTAAAAAAAAACGATTTTTCCATAAAATTCAAGAATGCTGAACCCAAAAGTTGAATTTTCAACTAAAAAAGTTGAATTTTTAAACAATAAGATTAGTTTAATACCAAAAAAGACTAATTTTTAATAAAATTCAAGAATTTTGAATCTACAATTAAATTCAAGAATTCTGAACCAAGATCATAAATTTTATATAAAAAAATTAATTTACGAGCAAAAAAGACATTTTTAATAAAACTTAAGAGTTATCAAAACTAAAAAGGAGAATTTTCAACTAAAAAACGAAGCAGTTTTTAACAAAAACAATAATTTACTTTAAAAAACACGAATTTTTAATCAAATTCAAGAGTTTTCAATAAAGAATTAAAAGTTTTAACTAAAATTAAAGAATTCTCATCCAAAAAGTTCAATTTTTAAGAAAGAAGGATATTTATTTTTAAGAAAGTAGTTTAACTTTAAAACCTAGTTGTTTAATTTTTAACCAAAATGATTAATTTTCTAACGAAAAAAGAAGAAATTAAAATAAAATTAGACAATTTTCATCCAAATTTTGAGATTTTAACTAACAAAAGATTAATTTACTACCACTAAAGAAGAATTTTTTTAAAAATGCAAAATTTCTTAATAAAAAATTGAATTTTTAACGAAAAAGTATTAATTTAGCACCAAAAAAAAGTTTTATTTAAATTCAAGAGTTCTATGTCAAGAATTTGACGTTTCAACTAAAATTAAAGAATTCTCAGGCAAAAAGTTGAATTTTTAAGAAAGAAGGAAATTTATTTTTAAGAAAGTAGTTTAACTTCAAAACCTAGCTGTTCAATTTTAAATCAAAATTATTAATTTTTTAACAAAAAAAAGAAGAATGTACAATAAAAATATGGAATTCGCAACCAAATTTTGAGATTTTAACTAAAAAAGATTAATTTTCTACCAAAAAAGACGATTTTTTTTTTATTCAAGATTTCTGAATTAAAAAATTGAATTTTTAACTAAAAAGTATTAATTCACTAGCAAAAAAGACAAATTTTCAACAAAATTCAAGAATGCTTAACCAAAAAGTCCCATTTTCAACTAAAAAAGAAAAATTTCTAAATAAAAAGATTAATTTACTTCCAAAAATTACTAATTTTGAACAATATTAAAAAACTCTGAACCAAAAAGTTTAATTTATAAATAGAAAAAACCTGAAATTTTAAACAAAAAGATTAATTTACTATAAAAAGACGGGCTTTCAATATAATTTAAAAATGCTGAGCCCAAAAGTTGAGTTTTCCAGTAAAAGCATACATTTTTAAAGAAAAAGATTAATTTTATACCAAAAATATTCGTTATCTGGAAACGTAATAAAAACATTACCATATGTATTTTTAGAGAAAAAATTTCAAATTCTAAGATGTTAATTCAATAACGTAGATTTGGCCCCCCATCACATGTACTAACCTTAGGTTTTGTGACCCCCTCCCCCCCTTAAAGTGGTAAAGTAGTTTATGGACGATCTATAATCAAGCCGGTACTTACACCAAACCTATTCTTAACCACAAAAATTACTATACTCAGCCAGTAACTAGTCTCAAACAAGTTAAATAATAAAAATATTGACCTGCAACATCATCTGGATGATCGATCAATACGATATCGATTTCTCGATCAATGAATCGCCAATCGCCTCTATTTTCACGCATGATTGAACCGATCTACAGTCATTTATTTACGGATCTGAACATGACCTTTTTGCAGTTGCGCAATGGAAGAAGAAGAGGGACTCATCGACCAACGGTCGGTTGGTCCGTCGGGCATTGTGGTCAGGTCGAAGTCAGGGTGGCAGGTGCTGCTTGTAATGGCCGCTCTATCCGCTTCAGGAGCCAGGCAGGTTTGCCTTCATAAAAAGTGCGAGTTATGAACTTCGAAATCTATTTGCAATATCAGCCTGCCGATTACATTATCCAAGACTATTAATTGAATACGGGTGCGATGATTATGCGATACAGGTCGTGCGAATGCAATAAAAGGATAGCATGAGGCGTCGTCTAATCGAGCCCCCTGTTTATCCTGATATTTAGGTACAGCCTGCATACGAAGTGACGACCGATCCTGCGATTGCTTATTCCACAAGGTTCTGCGCAACGTATCATTTTGAATTACCAATGCCCACGCTTCTTATTAGGGATTCATTCCCATCAAGGTCAAACCAAATTTTTGTTTTGCACCTTCACTCCATCAGGTTCAAAAGGCTTCTAAACATGTATCCCTTATTTATTTATAGACGCAATGTTTGTTTTGTTGAATTACCATTGCCCACGCTTTTATTTTTTTGAACTACCATTTCCCACGCTTTTATTATTTTTAATTACCATTGCTTAAACTTTTATTTTTTTGAATTGCCATTGCCCACGCTTTATTTTTTGAATTACCATTGATCATGCTTTAAAAGAATTCGTTCCTTGTCAAGGTCAAACAAAAATTTATTCATTTTCATTGTGTCGTTTTAAAATTAAACATAGGTTTGATCTTTCCGATTTTCCATTTGTCACAATTTTCATTTTTTTGAGTTAATATTTACCATTGTTTTTATCTATTTTTTTTTTTTGAATTACCATTACCCACACTTTTATTTTTTTAACTACAATTGCACACGCTTTTATTATTTTGAATTGCCATTACCGACACTTTCATTCTTTTTTGAATTACCATTGCCCACGCTTTATTTTTTAAATTACAATTGCTCACACTTTTTTTTGAATAAAAATTTCCCACGCTATTTTTTTTCAAATTGCCATTGCTCACGCTTCATAGGAATTCATTCCCATCAAGGTCAAACGAAAATTTATTTATTTTTATTATGTCGAATAAACATTAAGCATATTTTTGATTTTTCCGATTTCCCATTTGTCACAGTTTTCATTTTTCTGAGTTAACATTTATCGTCATTCTTATTTCTTAAATTACCATTACCCACACTTTTATTTGTTTAACTACCATTGCCCACGCTTATATAATTTGAATTACTATTGCCCATACTTTTATTGTTTTTTGAATTACCATTGCCCATGCTTCATTTTTTAAATTAACATTGCTCACGCTTTTATTTTTTTGAATTGCCATTGCCATTTCACACGTGCTTCTTTTTATTAATTTCTATTGCCCACCCTTCATAGGAATTCATTTCCATCAAGATCAAACCAACATTTATTCATTTTCATTATGTCGAATTAACATTAAGAATAGGTTTGATTTTTCCGATTTCCTATTTGCCACAATTTTTATTCTACTGAGCTAACATCTATCATCGTTCTTATTTATTTGAATTACCATTGCCTACGCTTTTATTTTTTTAACTACCATTGCCCACGCTTTTATTATTTTGAATTATTGTTGCCCCTACTTGTATTGTTTTTTGAATTACTATTGCCTACGCTTTATTTTTTGAATAACCATTGCCTATGCTTTATTTTTTAAATTACCATTGCTCACACTTTTATTTTTTTGAATTGACATTGCCATTGCCCACGCTTTTATTATTTTGAATTACTGTTGCCCGTACTTTTATTTTTTTTTGAATTACCATTGCGTACCCTTAATTTTTTTAATTTCCATTGCTCACACCTTTTTTTTTTTAATTGACCTTGCCATTGCCCACGCTTTTCTTTTTTTGAATTGCCATTGTTCACGCTTCATAGGAATTCATTCCCATCAAGGTCAAAACAATTTTTTCTTTTGCACCTTCATTGCAACAGGCTAAAAAGACTTCTAATATGTATTGCCTATTTATTTTATTCATTTTTGTTTTGCCAAATTATCATTAGGAATAAGTTTGATTATTCCGAATTGCCATTCATCGTCATTCTTTTTTTTTTTTTTTTTTTTTAATTACCATTTCCCACGATTTTATTTTTTTGAATAACTATTGCCCACACTCTTACTCTATTGAATTACCATTGCCCACGCTTTTATTCCTTTGAATTAATATGGCCCACGCTTTTATTTTTCTGAATTACTATTTCCCACGCTTTTTTTTTTTAATTGCCTTTGCCCATGCTTCTGTAGGGATTCAATCCCATCAAGGTCAAACCAAATTTTTCTTTTGCATATTCGTTCCATAAGGTTTTAAACTTTCATCCTCTAATATTTTTGAAATCTACATTTTTTTTTCGAAACTCATTTTATTGAATGGCAATTTTTCCTCATTTTTATTTTTTTAAATTGCCATTTCTATTAATTTTTGTTATTGCGAATTACCATTAGGCACATGTTTTGTTTTCCCGAATTTCCATTGGTCGCAATTTTCATTTTCTTTCGTTTACCATTTATCAAAATTTTTATTTTTAGTACCATTTTTCATAACTTTAATTCGTTTTTTACATAAAATAATCAAATAACCGTTTGCTATACATGTAAAAGATAAATAATAGAATTTTTTATTGGCAAACATTTTTAAAGAAAGCCAAATCATAAATAAACAATTTCATATTTTTTCTGCATATAAGTCATCTTTTCAAATATATGATAATATTTTTGAATCTTTCTAAAATCTTTAAAATCTTTCAAATTTTTTTTTATCTTGGTGACATTTTTTTTTGAATATTTATGAACCCGTGAACATATTTTGCAGAATTAAAATTTTGTTTGAAATATTGACATTTCTGTGAAATCTTTTTAAATCTTGAAAGACTTGTGTAAAATCTTTGAAACCCTTAAAACCTTTGAAATCCTTGAATTATTTGAAATCTTTGGGAAAATTTTTGAAATACTTTAAAATCATTATGAAATTTTTGTGAAATTTTTCTTTAATCTTTGCTTGTGAAAACTTTCGTGTTCGGTTGAAATCCTTGATTTTTTAAAAATCTTCTATAATTTTTGGAAAACTTTTGAAATTGTTTCAAACCTTTGAAATTTTTTGAAATATTAAAAAAAAATTAATTCTTGAAACCTTCTGAAATCTTTATAAATACTTGTAAACTACTTGTGCAATTTTTCATACGTATTTTGTATTTATTTAAAATCACTAGAATATTTAAAAACTTTTTGAAATTTTGTGAAATATTTCCTACATCTTTTATAATTATTTGCAATCACTGGAATATTTGAAATCTTTGTGAAATCT
Source organism: Druon quercuslanigerum (assembly GCA_010014905.2). NCBI lineage: Eukaryota > Metazoa > Arthropoda > Insecta > Hymenoptera > Cynipidae > Druon > Druon quercuslanigerum. The sequence continues at coordinate 5,146 of JAAAKG020135663.1, read as the reverse complement.
TTTGATATTTTCTAAAACAATGTAAACTTGTTTAAAATATTTGAAATGTGTTTTTATTGAAATTATTGTATTCTTTTGAAATCTTTATGTAATTGTTATGAAATCCTTGTAAAATCTTTAAAATCTTTGTGAAATGTTTTGAAATATTTTTAAGCCTTTGTAATATTTGTGAAATCTTTCTCTAATTTTTGTTTGTGAAACATTTCGTATTCGTCTGAAATCCTTGAAGTTTTTTGAAATCTTCTCAAATTTATGAAACCCTTTGAAATTTTTTCGAATCATTGAAATCAGATCATTTATCGAATTTTCATTTATCCGAATTGTCATTTGACATAATTTTCATTCTTGTGAATGGCCTGCAGCCACATAATCTAAAATTCATTAATACAAATTGCCCTTAATCGTAATTGCCGCTGCATCGAATCATATCGTAACAAAAATTTCATAAAAATAATAGCAAAAAATTGAAAATCAGTCCATGAGAATTTTAAATGTGAATTCCGCCTCCAGTGAAATGAATTTTGGCAAAATAAATATTAAAGAAACTTACTGCACTATCCTCCCTCATAAATATTGGTAACAAATATGATTGATATTTATAGCAAGAAATGTTCATGAGAACTGAATTTTTAGTACCCTATAAATTTGTTGCAATTATGGTTTTTATCCACTTTTGAATTATTTTTTGCTTTTTTCTTTTGCCATAAATCCATCAGGCTGTTAATCTATATTCATATATCGATTATCAATTAGGTAGCAATGCCGGTAATTTGCATTCAACGCCTGGCGCTTGTCTTTATACTTTAAATATCTCCGATTTTTTTATTAATCGTAATCATACGGGAGCAGAAGGTGCAAAATAAAAACGAGAAAAGTTTTCGATGAGAATGATATTTATTCGACATTAAGAAAATGCACTAAGAGGATTTTAATAAGCCATTTACTTCCACCTAATAAGTTGCATCGCAATCTAAATTTATTGTTTAAAAATAAGTTCCACTTTTTTCATAGAGTCTACTTACTCTCCGGCTCAACTTTTTAACTTCCTTCAGAATGTAATTGCAATTCTTACCTGAAACAAAAATGTAAAAATCGGTATTAGATAAATTTATTTATAATAATTTTGCAGTAGATAACGGAATATTCTTAAAAAATATGAACAAAATACATGAATTTTTAAATAAAAAATATCACTTTTTAACCACAAATGGAATAAATAAATTTGCAATCAAAACATTATTTCTTGAACTAAAAACAATTAATCCTCAACAAACCAGTTAAATTTTCGAGTGAAGAGATAAATCTTAAACTAAAATAGTTGAATTATCAATTTTTAAAAATTCAACCAAAAATGAATTTTAGTTAAAAAGTAAGTTCAACCAATTTTTAACCAAAAAGTTGAATTTTTAGTTAAAAAATTAATTTTCAACAAAAAAAACTAATTCAAAAACAAATTTTCAACTCAAAAACGACTTCTTAAGGAAACGGTTCAATTTTCAACTAAAAAGAACACGAATAATAAAGCCAAAGGAGATAGATTTTCCACTAAAATTATGAAATTTCAATTCAATTGTTAAATTTTTAAGTGAATGTAAGTATAAATTTTAGTAATTTTTTTAACCAAAAGAATAAACATTCAACAAATAGTGAAATTTTTAACCAAAAGAACTTAGACTCTTAACAAAAAATTAAGTATTTAATATAAAAGTGGTATTTTCAAGCAAAGAGATTAATTTTCAACTAAAATGAATTTTAAACTAAACATTCTGAATTATCTGTTAAGAAAACTTTTTAAGCAAATAGTTAATTTTTCATCCACAAAGAGTGATTTTTACCTAAAAAGACGAAATTTGAATTTTAAAAAAACGTAAATTTTTTACTCAATAGTCTAATTTTAGTAAAAAAATTTATTTTTAACAGAACAGTTAAATGTGAAGCAAACAAATGAATTTTCAAACCAAAAATACAAATTTCCGTGAAAAGAGTTAAATTTTTAAATAAAAGACTTTTGAATTTTCAAGAAAATATTTAATGTTTCAACTAAAAACTATAAATTTTAAGTTAAAAAATTAAAGTTTACCTAAAAAAAAATTTTAATATGAATTTTCATCTAAGAAGATTAATTTCCTACCAAAAAGATAAATTTTTAACAAAATATAAGAAATTGCGAATAAAAAAGATAAATTTTCAATCTGAAATTAAACAGTTAAATTTTCACTTTAAAAGTTTAATATTTAAACAAAAAGACAAATAAAATATATATTTTCAACCAAAGAGATGAATTTTAAACAACGAAGATTAATTTTTTACCAAAAAAGGCGTACTTTTAGTTAAAAAACTAATTTTCGAACAAAAAATTAATTAAAAAACGAATAATAAAAAGACAAAGGAGATAGATTTTCCACTAAAATTATGAATTGTCAATTCAATTGCTGAATTTTTAAGTGAATTTAATAAGTAAAAATCTAAGTATATTTAAAAAAAAATAAACATTCAACAAAAAAATTAAATTTTTAATTAAAAGAATTTTAACTTTTAACAAACAAATTTAATTTTCAATAAAATAGTGGTATTTTCACGTAAAAAGATTAATTTTCAAGTAAAATGATGAATCTTAAACAAAACTTGCTAAATTATCAGTTAAGAAAATATTTTAAGCAAATAGTTAATTTTTCATCCACAGAGTCATTTTCTACCTAAAAAGACGAATTTTCAATTTGAAAAAAAACGTAAATTTTGCACTCAATAGTTGAACTTTTATCTAAAAAGATAAATTTTTAACCAAAATTTTGAATTTTCAGTAAAAATTTTATTTTCCCCAGAATAGTCAAATGTGAAGAAAACAAATCAATTTTAAAACCAAAAATAAAAATTTTCATGAAGATTTAAATTTTTGACTAAAAGACGACTTTTCAACTTAGGGGTTGACTTTTGAACCAAAAATAATTATTTTAAACTAAAAACAAAGAATTTTTTTACAAAATAAACAAAAATTGATGTTTAACTAAAAAAAAATTTTAGTATGAATTTTCATCCAAGCAGATTAATTTCCTACCAAAGAGATACATTTTTAATAAAATATAAGAAGTTTCGAATAAAAAGATAAATTTCCAATCTAAAATGGAACAGTTAAATTTTCACTTTAAAAATTTAATATTAAAAAAAAGACAAATAAAAAAATATATTTCGAACTAAAGAGATGAATTTTTAATTAAAATCATGTATCTTTAACTCAAAAAATCAGTTTTGAAAAAAATTTGATTTTTAACTAAATATTTAAACTTTAGACCGAGCTCAAATCTAACAAGACTAATTTTCAACAAAAAAGAACGAATTTCTAACAAAATTGTTCAACTAAAAAAATATATAATTTTTGAACTAAATAATAGAATGTTTTCCTGTATTGAGCCATAAAATATAAATATCTGTATCTCTAGAAAATATTTTCTTTACTCTCGAAAAGTGTTTCTTCTTAATTATTTTGTTCAAACATTCGTCAAAACTGAATGATTTTTCGTTAAACCAAAAATTTTAGAACATTTCTTCGATCCCCAACTGGCAGTACAATTTTTTGATAAAAAAGAAATCCAAAATCTGTGTAAAATTTTTGCATATAATTTTAATCCAATTTCGGGATAAAATCGATCATCCAACATATACTTTGATATAATTCTTTATAATCATAAATCGTTATGAGATAATAATTCACAATAATACGATGTTATTAAAGATATAATCGCATAAACTATTATAATGTGTTTTTAATAATAGTCGACTTCTGCTACATTATTTTCACAAAACGATGTCTCGTGCAGGTATGCTATATAATTTCTTAAACGCAGCATTAATCTCGAGATGAGAGGGAGGCGATGCAGAGGCTACCCCCCCCCCCCCCTCTCTTTATGAGCAGAAAAGTCTTATCCGATTCCACTCAATTCCCTGCAGCATCAAAGTGCACATAATGAGGTTCTGGAAGACTTAGGATTTTCTTTATTGGCGCGAAGCGTCCTTTAATTGATAGGAATTCTGACGACAGCGCGGAGAAAATTAATGGTGGCCGCAGGAGCCATAACTCTTGCGGCATGAAATTTGCAAAACAGCAAGATAGCGAATGGTCGGTGCAAACCCGAGCTAGCCCTGTTCGTACATGCGAACAGCTCGTCCATCAAACTGAGCACACCGCTCCACTGGCTCACTGCGCGATCAGCGCCTCCACGGCGCGTTACGCTTCGTTTTTTCGCTTCTTGAAATTGCATCGTGGAAATACGGAAATATGGTCTAGGTCCGGAAAAAAGTTTAAAACATTGAGTTTTGATGTTTTATTGTCGACTACTGCAGCGAAATCTTTTTTTTGGTGGAATGATGTTTTTTGATCTACTAGTCTAAAGCATGTTTATATTTTTTAGAAAAAAATCCGCTCTAGCTCCGCTGGGATTCGAAACCAGGTCTACAGATTGCCGGTTTGGTGGTCTTACCCACTAAGCTACGGTCCCAATAAGCTACGGGTCCACTAAGCTACTAACCCGCTAAGCAAATCGACAATCTGCAGATTTGGGTTCGGATCCCAGCGGAGCTCGAGAGGACTTTTTTTGATAGTTAAAGACTATAACCGTTTTTGTTTAGACTAGTAGTTCAAAAACCGTAATTCCACCATAGTAGATTCAGAATAGCACCTGAAAATTAAATATTTCTTTATTGTCTTTCTCAGACCCCTTTTTTATTCATTTACTAATTTTAATTTTAACAATAATTTATTTCTGAATTTATTCAATTATTACAATTTTAAACAAAAATGTTTATCCCGTGATACAAGTCCTTTGAGCGCTATAAAAAAAGAATTATTTGTAGTTATAAAAATGACAAATGCCTTACGTAAAAGCGATAAGTATGACAATAAAATGATTGGAGGCATCCCTTAACAATTTTTGAACCTAATTTTATTCACAATACTGCCCTTAAAAGTAAAACATAAAAAATAAAAATCCCTCTATAAGGGGATGAAAATTTAAAAAATGTGATTTGTTAATTTTTTCTATTAATTTTTTATTTAACAACAAAGCTGACATTTTTTTTATTACTACTTTTTTATAACCTTTTTGAAACTACGTAAGTCACGTAAAACATCACTATATCAGTGAATAAACTT